>MU670010.1:12332-53916 GCA_026770625.1 Nicotiana glauca | reverse complement strand
ATCGAATCAGAATTTCTAATGTTGACGGATCGATAAAGATGACCTTCGGAAAGGCTTAAAGATTAGCAGCTATTGTGGGTTCAAGTGCCACGAAGATAGGTTTTATTTGAGGCAACAATTGAGCAGCAAAGTATGATAAAAAGCCGAGTATGAGAAGCAAGGTCGAGTGACCGATTAAGGAGACGAGTTCCGTCAAAGTGGGAGAGTGGCGGAGGTTGCATACGGGCTTGGTAGTAAGAAGACTACGCGCCTTAAGGAGAGTTTGGATCGTATTGGGGATTTTAAGGATTTGTGATTGAAACCTGCAGGTATGATATGAAGTATGGGCTATTGATGTCATAGTGAATGTACCCCGTGCAGCAGCGTGGGAAGATGTCGGGAGGTGATTCCCCTAGGTGGGTTGTTCCCCGTGAGCAGGTTAGCGGTCGCGTGGTTGGCGAAGCTTCTGCGAGGAATTTTATTGGTTATTCGACAAGGAGATCGGTCGGGCGAACTCTAGAATTATGAAATGATGGCTTCAAGCTAAGTGGGAGAGTCTCACCGCTTAGGATTGGGCTGTATGGTTTACTACTTGCGTGATTTCTGGTTATTAGCATATTGATGGGTTATTTCAGCTATAAGAAAAGACCATAAGTGGTAATTTGAGCAAATGAATTGTTGGAAGCATGCTATGGTTGGCCTTATTGGCTCATGTTTGGACTAGGAAAAAGGTTCAGGATTTATGCCTCATATAGATGCAGGTTTCAGAGGAAGTGATTTCGCCGGGTGCTTCGCGGAGAAAGTGTTCGTGTGTTATGAGATCTATGGAGTGAGTTATATTCGGGACCAATACAGAGCGGGTGGCTCTCAATAATGGTCCTAGTGAATTTGGAAGTTAAAGTAAGGTGCTCAATGATTTCGAGCCTATGAGTACGTTTAAGAATCAAGCTTTGTAGCAGCTTATGAGAAGGTGCCCAAAATGTTCTACGATATTTTGACTTATGGGTAGCATTGATAAATACAAAATGGTTCGTGGGATTCGAGACAGCATGGTCTCGTGATTCAAGGTCACTCGGGATGAGTGCAGATGGAGTATGTTATGTGTTGAATGAAGAAGTATTATTTCTAAGGCAATCAAGGATTTAGTGGAAGGAAGTAGATTGATTAGCCATGGTTAACTTGGCATATTGGTAGTGGTGATCAGTTCATCCAGCGTGATCAAGTCATGCATGTGAAGTGTGGCGGTGCGTGTGATGCTTGTCGGCCGCAGTGATTGATATTATTCAGAAGCATTCTTCTGTTATAGCCTGTTATGAGTAGGCGGATCCCGGAAGGGTTATGGTGGCTTGGACCACTACTTAGAGATTGGTATACTCGATGGTGATGAGAATTCGCCTGTATGTCGCTATAGTTCTCCTGAAGTGAGTTAAATGAAAAGTTTTATATGATGAAGTGTTAGTTTATCAGTGGTTCCAGGGTTGTGATGGAAATTATGTCTATCGTATATCGACACGTTGGGTGCAGTGAGAGGTATGGAATTTCAAGCGAGGATCAAGGTTACAGCTTGGTAATGTCTATGATGTCACGTGCTCGGATGAGCGAGAAGGGAGTTTCAGTATTTTGAGTAAGTTGGTGTTGTCGTCAGTATCACCCGAGATCGGTATTATGTGAGAAAGGCTTTGCGTCCTGGTTAAGAATTCTTGATCGCTTTTCAGCGTTGGTGCAGCCGGTGTTTTGGATGTGCAGATCCGTTAATTAATTTGGAAGGTTGTGGGAGCGTGTCCCACAGGAAGATTGTATAAGTGTAGCATGTAGTGACTTGATTGATTAGAGATTTAAACCAAGTATGAGGATTTTGGTAATATCATCGATTTGAGAATTTAGGCCTGGAGGGCACTTTGTTTATTGGGATATGAATGGAGGAGGTTTCTCCAATTATAATGGTTGTTCTTATATGTTATGAGGAAGAATGAGTTACTATGAACTTTTGAAAAGTTATTAGCCAAGTTGGTGCAATCAGAAATCGGCTTGAGATCAGTGGATTGATTTATATGTGAACAGGGCTTTATATTAGGCCAGTTTTGTGTTCGTTTCAGCGAGCGTTCCCTATGGGGGAACAGTCGGGTTGTCATAAGCTATTCCAGATAATGATGTATTGCATCGTATGAGTTGTGAAACGGCTTGGTAAATTTCTTATGTGTTGAGGTTCCGCGTAGCGGCAATGTTATATGAGCAGGATGGCTCTTGAGATTCAGATCATGTATCGCACCTCAGTTATGCTTGAGTTTTGTAGCCTATAGCGCTATATGTTTCCTCAGGGATGGTATTATGCACCTCAGCGTGTTTATGACCGATATTCGGTATTTTCATGTGGTGAGCGATTTAGCTCGATGTGTATCTCCTTATGTGATTTCTACGTATGGATCGGGTGGCACGCCGCCATGGTTATATTGTGTGGATCGGGTGGCACGCTGCCATGGTTATGCTGTTTGGATCGGGTTGCGCGCCGCAACAGTGTGATGTTCAGTACAGTTTTCCCCCTAATTTCTTTTATGTGTTATGTTTTCCATTTTCTGAGGAAAACTCGTATAAGTTGTTAGCCCGCGTCGCATGTATGATTCGCGGGCGGGGTAATTAGATCTCCGTTTCAGAGTTCGTTTTCCTCTTATATCATATCCTAATCGGTAGCCTATTGGCACATTGTGGCATCATATGGGACTCTTAATTGTGTCCGAGGTGGCTTATTGCCTGAGCAGTTCGTACTGGGTGAGACGAGATTATCGAACTTAGGATCAGTGCAATCTAATTATACGAAGTATATTAAGGAGAAAAGATCGTGATTTGGTTCAGAATGTGGTAATGATTCTTGTCGGAGGTATAGACTCAATGATTTGTTGATTCGGCAGTTGGTTATGAATTTCAGCGCAACTCTTCCGTCGTGTTAGTGTTATAAAGGTTAGAGCAAGACCTATGTAGGTCATGAGGTGCAATGGGAGCATCTGATTCGTTGAATTTGGGCTAAGTTGATCAGAAAATGTTATTGTGGTCCTATGAGTAAGTTATGCAGTCATGTTGGGTACAGCGTGTGGTAAATGATTTGGTGATCCTATGATGAAAACAGGCCTGGCATAAAATTCCGGATGTTGGAATTGGACTCTAAGGCTTAGTTGCCTGAATAAAGGGGAGTATCTTCAAAATTTATCAAGCTAATGTGCTCAGCTAAGTTGTGGTAGCACGGAAAGGTGCAAAAGGTGCTAAACAGTGATTTCAGACTAATTCGGTATAATTCTCAGCACGTTCGAGGACGAACGTATGTTTAAGTGGGAGAGAATGTAACGACCCAACCGGTCATTTTGAGCTCTAATGCATCGTTCAGCAGTCTGAGGCCATGAGCAGCTTCATTTTAGGTATATAGACTTGTACGCGTGGTCGGAATTGAATTTCGGTAAGTTCATAGTGGAATTGGAAGGAGAATTCTCATTTTGAAAGCTTAAAGTTGAAAAAATGAACTCGGATTGGAATTTTGAGTAAATGACCTCGGAATTGGGATCTGAAGGTTCCAGCAGGTTTGTATGATGATTTCGGACTTGGGCGTATGCCCGGATCAGGTTTTTGATGATCCGGGAGCATTTTGGCGCCTATTGTGGAAGTTAGCATTTTAGAAGAAATTGTATCAGTTTGGCTTAAAGTGCATTTTAGTGTTATTGATGTCCGTTTGAAATTCCGAGACTGGGAGTAGCTTCGTATGCTGATTCTGGAGTTGGGAGCGCGATCGGAAGTGATTCGGAGGTCCGTAGGACATTTTGAAGCCGTTTGGTTAAGATAGAAATTTAAAGGTTTGGAGAAGTTTGACCGAAAGTGGACTTCTTGATATCGGGTTCAGAATCCGATTCCGAAAGCTGTAGTAGGTCCGTAATGTCAAATATGACTTGTGTGCAAAATTTGAGGTCAATCGGACGTGATTTGATAGGTTTAAGCATCGAGAGTAGAAGTTGGAATTTCTAATGTTCATAAAGCTTGGATTGGAGGTTGATTCACGATTTTAGCATTGTTTGATGTGATTTGAGGCCTCAAGCAAGTCTGTAATGTGTTTTGGGACTGGTTGGTGTTATTGGTCGGGGTTCCGGGGGCCTCGGGTGTGTTTCGGGTTGTGTTGCGCTCTTATTTGATGTTTCAACACCATTTCTTTGGACATAAAGGGGTACCATATTAAGCAAATGAGATCCAAATTAAGTTTTTATTGAACCATTAGATCTATATCGTAATTTCGGAGCCATAGCAAAAAGAATCGTCCAATTTGGATATCGTATGAGAAAGTTATGCTCGTTTCCTTGCCGAGAAAAGTGCTGGTACTGTCAAAACCGCAAAAGCATAAATCTACCGCAGAAGCGGGACCGCGGAAGCGGGAATTTTTCCGCAGAAGCGGAAATTTTAGCGGAAGCGGAAATTTTTTCGCAAAAGCGGTACCGCGGAAGCGGAAACTGCTGGAGGCAGAGAGCTTTCTTGAAAAATCGGACTTGGCTCATTTTTCATTTCATTTCTTCCATGGGAGCCGACTTTGGAGCAACTTTGGAGAGCCATTTTCATCACCAAGCATGAGGTAAGTGATCTCTACTAGTTTTGAGTATATACATCAATTATGTATGGATTTTAGCATGAAAATGGGTAGAAATTTGAGGGTTAGAGGAAGACCTAGAAATATTTTGTTATTAGAATTTTACCACGAATTTGAGCATGGAATTAAGAGAAAATTATATATTTGAGTTACTAAGGTCATGGGTAAACTTTATCTTCGAAAAATTTTGGATTTCCGGGCACGTGGGCCCGAGGGCATTTTGGTTAACTTTTCGTTCGGGGTTGGAAATTGTTATAAATTAGATTATAATGAATACCTTAGCATATATTAATGGATTTACATAATCATTGGTTAGTTTTGGGAGCATTGTACATCGGTTCAAGCCTTCAGAGGAATGTAGAATGCCGGTTATGGGTCTTCGGAGCGAGGTGAGTCTCCTTTCTAATCTTGTGAGGGGGAAATTACCCCATAGGTGAGTTAAACTGATTATGTGCTTCTAATTGTGGGGGCTACGTACGCACGAGGTGATGAGAGTCCGTGCGTAGCTACTATTATGCTATTGTTCGGGTAGTCTAGGACCAAAGGCATGTTATACCTGGATTAATTGTGAACCCATTGATGTCTTGAATTGCTTGAATCACATAGAATTTATAAACGATTTCCTAAAGGATTACACTTTTTTCCTTAAAATTAATTAAAAAGGGAATTGCTTGTAATTGGATAATTGTTCCCGAATAAATTCCTAATTGGCTATTTGTGCATGATTTTCGATGTGTACCTGCGTCACATGTATGATTCACGAGCAGGGTATGTGTTTAATTTTGGAACAGGCCGATCGCCTCGGTGAAATAGATGCATCTATGGTGCGGGCCGCTCGACCCTTGGTAGTGCACACTTTACATTTCTGTTGGAGCGGGCCGTTGACCTCGGCATGATTTGCGCATGTTTTTGTTGTTGTCTTGAACTTATTTGAGTTGTTTCGTGCCTCACTATGGCTCGAGATCATATTGTTAATAATAACAAGAAATCTAAGGAAATTTTCCATGAAAGAATTATATGTTTACTTGTTTCCTCTATCTGGATTAGAACCATGTTTATAAAATAAATCCACTGTTTAATATATTTATTATGGATAAATAATCATTGGACTTCTAGTGAGTGTCAAGGTTGACCATCTCGTCTCTACCCATTCGGGATTAGGCGGGACACTCCTTGGGTACACGTTATTTTTGTACTCATACTACACTTGTTGTGTATTTTGTTGCACAGGTTTATTGTGTGGCTCGTGACTTAGCGGCATAGCGGCATGACGGGCGCAGAGACTAGGTGAGCTGTATTTCTTCGAGGCGATTCCGCAGCTAGTATAGTCTCTTTTAGAATTTTATTTACTTTCTATCCAATTTGGTTTCCTTTAGAAAATTGCTCATGTACTTGTGACTCCGGGTTCTGGGGATGTATTTGGATTTATTCAGGAATTTTGAAAGTTGATTTAATATTTCCTTATTTAATTGGAGGAGCATATTGAGTATTGCTTTAATCATAATAAAGAAGTATTTTTGAAATTATTAAAATAAGAATTTAATTAAGTATTTTAGTTGGCTGGCCTGACAGCGATGTCCGGTGCCACCATGACCCCTAGTGGATTTTGGGTCATGACATAAGTAATCTCCACGAGAACAGTCATAAACCTTGCTCAACACAGAGAATCAACAACATAGGCGTTCATAGCATTTAGTAAGAACACAACAATTTCACTTTAAGACTCATGGTCATGCTTGACACCAACGTATAGATACTCGTCACCATGCCTATACGTCGTACCCGACAAGTAACACATAGCAAATAGGACACAGCTCCTAATCCCTCTAGCTAAGGTTAGACCAAACACTTACCTCAAATTTCCACGGCCAACTCAAACCTCAAACACCGCTTTTCCTTTAGAATTCGCCTTCGAATTACTTGTATCTAATTCAAATTTATATAACAACAACAATAAATGCTAAATATTTCAATCCCAAGGCTAAATTATAGGTTTTATGATTTCCCGTAAAAAGTTAAAAATTGATCCCGGGCCCGCTTGGTCGAAACTCAAGGTTCGGACCAAAACCCGTTCATCCATTCACCTATGAGCCCAAATATGTAATAAGTTTTGAAATTTGACCCCAAAATGAGTTCTAAATCCTAATTAATCAAAAAGCCCTAACTCTACCAAAATCCCCAATTTTCTACCATTAACCTTAGGATTATTGATAAAAGTTGATGAAAAACATTAGATAGTTGAAAGAAATTAGTTAATGAACACTTACTTGTGATTTGGGAAGAATATCTCTTGAGAAAATCGCCCTAGGTCTTCTATTTTTGTGAAAAGTTTAAAGAGAAATAGCTGAAGTTTTATTTTAAAAGACTCCACTGCCCGACTCTCGCACCTGCGGTGCCTGGATCGCACCTGTGCAACCGCATGTGCGGAAAAGTGACCGCTTCTGCGGAAATAACTAGGCCCGCTGGGGCCGCATCTGCGAGAGGGAACCCACTCCTGCGAAATCGCTTCTGCGGAAGCTTGTCCGCATCTGCGAGAGACTGGACCGCACCTGTGACCCACTATGCGCACCTGCGAGCTCGCACTTGCGGTGCTTGACTCGCATGTGCAGTTACACCAGAACTAATGCAACAATAGTATTTTCCTAAGTCTAAACACCCCGGAACCTACCCGAAACTCACCTGAGCCCTCGGGGCTCCAATCCAAACATGCATACTTACTCAAAAACATCATATGAACTTATCTGTGCGATCAAATCGCCAAAATAACCTCTCAAACAATAAATTTAGGATAGAAATCTAAGAAAATCTCAAAACTTTCAAAGTATCAATTTTCACAACTACGGGTCCGAATCACCTCAAACGACTTCCGTTTCTTACCAATTTTCACAGACTCATCTTAAATCACACATATAAGACCAGTACCAGTCTCAGAACCAGAATACGGGCCCGATACCATAAAATTTTAAACTCATTTCATTTACAAAACTCATAAATAATTCCAGAAAATAATTTTTTTAAAAAATTCATTTCTCGGGCTTGGGACCTCGGAATTCGATTCTAGGCATATGCCCAAGTCCCATATTTTCCTACGAATCCTCCGCGACCGTCAAAGTATGTGTTCAAATCCGTTTACCGAAAATGTTGACCGAAGCCAACCAAAGTTCATTTTAAAGTCAAAATTCATCATTTTCCATAGATTTTCACATAATGACTTTTCGGCTACGTGCCCGGATCGCACATGCAAATCGAAGTTATGCTGAAAGAGGTTTTTAAGGCCTCAGAATGAAAAATTTATTTCTAAAATAAGTGATGACCTTTTGGGTCATCACATCCTCCACCTCTAAAATAACTGTTCATCCTCGAACAGACATAAAAAGGAAGTGCCTAAGTCGGAGAAAATATGGTGATAACTGCTTCGCATGTCGGACTCGGACTCCCAGGTCAATGCCTCTGTAGGCTGACCTCTCACTGAACACGAACAGAAGAAAAACTCTTCGATCTCCACTGACGAACCTGCCGGTCTAGAATAGCTACCGACTCCTCCTCATAAGACAAGTCCTTGTCCAACTGGATAGTGCTGAAATCTAACACGTGGGATAGATCCGTGATACTTCCGAAGCAGGGATACATGAAACACTGGATGCATGACTAATAAGCTCGGTGGCAATACAAGTCTGTAAACCACCTTTCCCACTCAATCAAGAATCTCAAATGGGCTGATAAACCTAGGGATAAGCTTGCCCTTCTTCCCAAACCTTATCACGCCCTTCATAGGCGACACTCCAAGCAGTACCCGCTCACCAACCATGAAAGTCAAATCACGAACCTTACGGTCAGCATAACTCTTTTGCCTGGACTGATCTGTACAAAGCATGTCCTAAATAATTCTAACCTTGTCGAAGAAATCTTGTACTAGATCTGTACTCAACAACCGAGCCTCTCCCGGCTCAAACCATCCTATCGGGGACCGACACTGCCTATCATAAAAAGCCTCATGAGGAGCCATCTGGATACTCGAGTGGTAGCTGTTGTTGTAGGCAAACTCTGCTAAAGGCAAGAACTGATCCCACGAGCCTCCAAAGTCAATGACACAAGCTCGGAGCATATCCTCCAAAATCTGAATGGTCTGCTCGGACTGCTCGTCCGTCTGAGGATGAAACGCTGTGCTCAACTCAACGCGTGTGCCCAACTCTCGCTAAACTGCTCTCTTGAAATGTATAATAGACACGAGCACACCATGAAGACGAACAATCTCCCGGATGTAGATCTTAGCTAATCCCTCGGAAGAATAGGAGACTGCCATAGGAATGAAATGTGCTGACTTGGTCAGCCTATCGACAATAACCCACACTGCATCGAACTTCTTCTGAGTCCGTGGGAGTCTACAACGAAGTCTATAGTGATACGCTCCCACTTCCACTCAGGAATCTCAATCTTCTGGAACAACCTATTAGGCCTCTGATGCTCGTACTTAAACTGCTGACAATTTAAACACCGAGCCACATATGCAACGATATCCATCTTCGTTCTTCTCCATCAATAATATTTCCACAAATCCTGATACATCTTTGCGCGCCCGGATGAATAGAGTACCGGGAGCTATGGGACTCCTCTAAAATCAACTCTCGAAGTCCATCCACATTAGGCACACAAACTCGACCCTGCAATCTCAAAACTCCATCATTACCTAAGGTAACCTGCTTGGCACCTCCGTGCTGCACAGTGTCTTTAAAGACACACAAATGGGGATCATCATACTGTCGATCTCGGATACGCTCAAATAAATAAGAACGAGCGACTTTGCAAGCTAATACATGGCTGGGCTCAGAAACATCCAACCTTACGAACTGATTGGCCAAAGTCTGAACATCCAGAGCAAGCGGTCTCTCACCGACTGAAATATAAGCAAGACTGCCCATACTGGCTGACTTCCTACTCAAAGCATCGGCCACCACATTGGCCTTCCCCGGATGATATAAGATGGTGATATCATAGTCTTTCAATAGTTCCAACCACCTCCTCTACCTCAATCTTAGCTCCTTCTGATTGAACAAGTACTGTAGACTCTTGTGATCCGTGAACACCTCATATGCCACTCCATACAGATAATGCCTCCAAATCTAAAACGCGTGAACAATGGATGCTAGCTAAAAATCATGAACCAGATAGTTCTTCTCATGAATATTCAACTGTCGCAAAGCATAGGCAATGACCTTGCCATCTTGCATCAACACCGTACCAAGTCCAATACGAGATGCGTCACAATAAACTGTATAAGGCCCTGAACCTATGGGCAAAACCAACACCGGTACCGTAGTTAAAGCTGTATTGAGCTTCTGAAAGCTCGCCTCACACTCTTCTAACCATCTGAACTGGGCACCCTTCTGGGTCAACCTGGTCATCAGGGCTGCAATAGACGAAAACCCCTCTACGAACCGACGATAGTAGCCTGCCAATCCTAAGAAACTCCGGATCTTTGTAGCTGATGCTGGTCTAGGCCAGTTCTTGACTGCCTCAATCTTCTTTGAATCAACCTAAATACCCTCTACTGATACAACATGACCCAGGAATGCAACTGAACTCAACCAGAACACACACTTTGAAAACTTAGCATACAACTGACTTTCCCTCAAAGTCTGAAGAACCATTCTAAGATGCTGCTCGTGCTCCTACCGGCTGTGGGAATATATCAAAATATCATCAATTAAGACTATCATGAATGAATCCAAGTAAGGCCTGAACACTCGGTTCATCAAATCCATAAAAGTTGCTAGGGCATTTGTCAACCCGAATGACATCACTAAGAACTCATAATGCCCGTATCGAGTGCGGAAAGCTGTCTTAGGGACATTGGATGCCCTAATCCTCAACTGATGGTAGCCAGATCTCAAGTCAATCTTTGAAAGTACTTTGGAACCCTAAATCTGATCAAACAAATCATCAATCCTCGGCAACGGATGCTTATTCTGGATCATAACCTTGTTCAATTGCTGGTAATTTATACACATTCGCATTGATCCATCCTTCTTCTTAACAAACAACACCGGCGCACCCCAAGGAGAAACACTGGGCCTAATGAAACCCTTTTCAAGCAAGTCTTACAACTGCTCCTTCAACTCAAGCGGGGCCATACGATACGGCAGAATAGAAATGGGTTGAGTGCCTTGAGCTAAATCAATACAGAAGTCAATATCCCTATCGGGTGGCATACCCGGCAGGTCTGAGGGAAATACCTCTGGGAACTCACGAACAACGGGCACAAAATCAATAGAAGGAACCACGACACTAGAATCACGAACATATGCCAAATAGGCCAAACACTCCTTTTCGACCATACGCCGAGCTTTCACATAAGAGATAACATTACGGGTAGAATGAGCAGGAGTCCTTCTCCACTCTAAACGAGGTAAACCCGGCAAGGATAGGGTCATAGTCTTGGCATGATAGTCCAAGATAGCGTGGTAAGGTGATAACCAGTCCATCCCCAATATGACATCAAATCAATCATGTCCAACAGTAATAAGTCTACTCGATTTTCAAGACCCCCAATCACAACCACGCAAGAACGATGAACACGATCTACCATAACAGAATCACCCACCAGGGTGAACACATAAACAGGAGCACTCAAAGAATCGCCGGACATAACCAGATATGGTGCAAAATAAGATGACACATAAGAGTACATAGGCCCTGGATCAAATAGCACTGAAGCATCCCTACTACAAACCAGAACCTTACCTGTGATGACTGCGTCAAAAGCCTCAGCCTCCGGCCTGGCTGGAAGAGCATAAAATTGGGGCTGGGCCCCACCACCCTAGACTACATATCTGGGACGGCCTGCTGCTGGCTGGTCTCCACCTCTAGCGGCCTGAGCACCAACTCTAGCACCTTTACCTCCACCTCTAGCACCTCTACCCCTCACCCCTAGCTGGAGGGGAGGGCAGTGGAACACCTGGTGCCTGAACCATAGCACGGGAACCCTGCTGGTGCGACTGAGTACCTACCAACCTCGGACAAGCCCTCCAGATATGGCCATACTCACCACACTTAAAGCATCCACCTGAGTGCTATTGCTGAGGAAACTGAGACTAACCCTGGCGACCTGAATGACCACCCCAAAAACTTTGGAGCAGAGGTGCACTGATAGGAGCTGGTGGTGCACAGTAGGGCTACTGATCAGAATACTGTATATGAGAACCAAGACTACCTGAAGCACTGTGAGAAACCTGAAGTGCAGATTGATAGGGCCTAGGAGGATGGCCTCTACCATACGAATCCCTGCCTCCAGACGAGGTACCACTGAATTTTCCTGAATGACGAGGCCTCTTGTCAGACCCCTGACCACCTCCCTGTGACAAAACCATCACAACCCTCCTGGCCACATAGGCCACCTCCTGGAAATAAATCTCACTCCCCATATCCTTAGCCATCTGAAGTCGAATAGGCTAGATATGTCCCTCAATGAACCTCCTCACTCTGTCTCTCTCTCTCTCTCTCTATATTTCTCTCTCTCTCTCTCTCTGTGTGTGTGTGGGAAGTATAAGTAGAGCATGAGGGGTCAAATCAATAAACCTGATCTCATACTGGGTAACAGCCATGGAACCCTACTGGCGACGCTCAAACTGCCTTCAATAGATCTCTCTCTGAGTAACGGGAAGAAACTTCTCCAAGAATAGCTGAGTAAATTGCTCCCAAGTAAAAGTTGGTGATCTGCCTAGTCTAGCCAAATGATAATCTCTCCAACAAGTCTTAGCGGATCCAGATAAGCAGAAAGTCACAAAGTAGACCATATTAGTCTCCACTATCCCCATGTTCCTGAGAACCTTATGACAACTGTCTAGATAATCCTGCGGATCCTCAGAAGATGCACCGCTGAAAGTGGCAGTGAAGAGCTTGGTGAACCTGTCCAATCTCCACAAAGCATCGACAGACATAGATACTCTATCACCGGTCTAAGCTACCACACCCGGCTGGACTACTCCAACTGGCTGAGCTGCTGGAGTCTGAAACTAGGGAGCTATCTGCTCTAGAGTGCGAGTAGCAGGAGTCTGGGCTTCTTCTCTAGCCTGAGAGACGGCTGGTACTATAGGAAGCAAGCCTGCTCGGGTGACACTCTCCATAAGGCCCACTAAACGGACCAGAGCATCCCGGAGTACTGGGTAGAAATAAACCCCTCTGGGACCTGAGTTGGGACTACTGGAACTGTCTGGGCCGAAAACTCATCATCAAAGTCAACCCGAGGCTCCGCTGCTAGTGCTGCTGCTCTGGGCTGAGCTCTGCCCCTACCTCGGCCTCTGCCCCTCGTGGGAGCTACTGCTGGGGGCTCGGGCTACGGATAAGCGGATAAGGAAATGCGTGTTCTCGGCATCTGCGAAAGAACATAGTAGAAATTCAATTAGCATTGAGAAACCAAACTGCATGACAGGAAAGAATAAATGTAAAATTTTTCCTAAATCTGTAGCCTTTGGGGGATAAATACAGATATCTCCCTACCGATCTGTCAGACTCCACTAAGCTTGTCCGTGAATTGTGAGACCTATGTAACCTAGAGCTCTAATACCAACTTGTCACGATCCAAATTTCCCACCCTCGAGAGTCGTGATGACTCCTACTAATGAAAGCTAGGCAAGCTAACTGTTTGAACCAATTATCTTTTCCATTTTTAATCCTCTAACAATTAGAAAACAATAGCTTATAAAAAATGGAACTTTAAATAAGCGGAAGAAACGATAAAACATTTGAACAAATAACCAATACAACATCTACCCAGAACTGGTGTCACGCTTCACAGACAGTGTAGAATTTACTACAAACAAGGTCTGAAAGAAGAATAATACACAAATTTTGAAATATGTAAATGAAACAGGATAAAGGGATAGAGGGAGATGCCAGGTCCTATGGATGTCTGTAGGACTACCTCGAAATCTCCGATAGGACAAAAGGCTGCCACTCAAACTAAGGTCCAAATGTTGCTGCTCCGGGATCTACACACAGTGCAGAGTGTAGTATTAGCACAACCAACCCCATGTGCTGGTAAGTGCCTGGCCTAATCCCGGCGAAGTAGCGATGAGGCTAGGACCAGACTACCAAATAAATCTGTGTGGGAATATCAATACCAATAGTAATTTAAGAGAAAGGCATAAGGACAATTTAGAATTTACAGCAAAACAATAAGGAATCGTAACTAATCTGTAAACACTTGTATTATCAATTGTTGCGGCGCGCACCCGATTCCAAAACATAATATCATTATTGCGTCGTGCAACCTGATCCATATCATTTATCACTGTTGCAGCGTGCAACCCGATCCAATTATATGATCGTTGGAGCGTGCAACCCGATCCCTTTATATCATTGTTGCGGTGCGCAACCCGATCCAAATATAGTATTGCTGCGGTGCGCAACCGATCCACATATATAGTTCAACACCAATCATAACAACGGCCCCGACAAGGGACCAATAAGGAAACAACACTATCCCAGCAAAGAAATCGACAGTATAAGTAAATACGTCCCAGCAAGGGAAAATTAGCTATAACCAAACTTGTTCCAACATCTAACTACTTCAACTAGTACCGATACTCAATCATCAGTAATATCCACGAGAACAATCATAAACCTTGCTCAACACAGAGAATCAACAACTTAGGCATTCGTAGAATTTAGTAAGAACACAACAATTTAGCTTTAAGACTCACGGTTATGCTTGACACCAACGTATAGATACTCGTCACCATGCCTATACGTCGTACTCGACAAGTAACACGTAGCAAATAGGACACAACTCCTAATCCCACTAGCTAAAGTTAGACCAAACACTTACCTCAAACTCTCACGGCCAACTCAAGCCTCAAACACCGCTTTTCCTTTAGAATTCGCCTCCGAATTACTTGTATCTAATTCAAATTAATATAACAACATCACCAATTCTAAATAATCCAACCCCAAGGCTAAATTATAGGTTTTCCATCATTTTCCCCAAAAAGTCATAAATCGACCCCGGGCTCGTTTGGTCGAAACTCAAGGTTCAGACTAAAACCCATTCACCCACGAGCCCAAATATACAATAAGTTTCGAAATTCAACCCCGAAACAAGGTCTAAATCCCAATTAATCAAAAAGCCCTAACTCTATCCAAATCCCCAATTTTCTACCATTAAAATCCTTGGATTACTGATAAAAATTGATGAAAATTATTAGAGAGTTGAAAGAAATCAGTTAATGAATACTTGTGATTTGGGAAGTAAATATATTGAAAAAATCTCCCTAGGTCTTCTATTTTTGTGAAAAGTTGAAAGAGAAATCGCTAAAGTTTTATTTTAAAAGACTCCATTGCACGACTCTCGCACCTGCAGTGCCTGGGTAGCACCTGCGCAACCGCACGTGCGGAAAACTGACCACTTCTGCGAAAATGACTAGGCCCGCTGGGGCCACATCTGCGAGAGGGGACCCGCTCCTGCAGAACCGCTTCTGCGAGAGACTGGACCGCACTTGCGACCCACTATGCGCACCTACGGTGCTTGACTTGCAGGTGCGGTAACACCAGAACCGATTCCAACTATAGTGTTTTTCTATGTCTAAACACCCAGAACCTACCCGAAACTCGCCCGAGCTCTCGGGGATCCAAAACGAACATGCATTCTAACTCAAAAATATCATATGAACTTATCCGTGTGATCAAATGGCCAAAATAACCTCCCAAACAACGAATTTAGCATAGAATCTAAGAAAATATCAAAACTTTCAAAGTATCAATTTTTACAACTATGGGTCCGAATCACCTCAAATGACTTTCGTTTCTTACCAATTTTCACAGACTCATCTTAATTCACATATAAGACCTGTACCAGGCTCCGAAACCCGAATGTGGGCCTGATACCATAAAATTTTAAACTCATTTCATTTCGAAAACTCATAAATAATTTCAGAAAATAATTTTCTTTAAAACTTCATTTCTCAGGCTTGGGACCTTAGAATTCGATTCGGGCATAAGCCCAAGTCCATATTTTCCTACGGACCCTTCGGGACCATCACATCACGGGTCCAGGTTCGTTTACCCAAAATATTGATCGAAGTCAACTAATGTTCATTTTAAAGTCAAAATTCATCATTTTTCATAAATTTTCACATAATGGATTTCCAGCTACGTGCCCGGACCGCGCATGCAAATCGAGGTGTTGCTGAAAGAGGTTTTTAAGGCCTTAAAATACAGAATTTATTTCTAAAATAAGTGATGACCTTTTGGATCATCACACAAAAATTCCATTTTATCAACTCAAATTGATGACATAACTGAATTTAACATATATATTTTATAAGATAAACAATGGACATTATCACAAATAGCTTCACTATACCATATAGTATTAGCAGGAAAGAAATAGTAACTCCAACACTCTGCTAGCATGTGATTAACTGGAATTGATACAAGCAGTAATTCTTCAAGTTAAAAGTTGAAATCGAACTAAAGGGTACCCCGGTGCACTAAGCGCCTACTATGTGTTAAATCTGAGGATAGGTCGGACCATAAGGGTCTATTTTACGCAGTCCTACTCTGCCAAAGGCAGTTTCCACAGCTTGAACGGGTGACCTCCTGATCACATGACAATAACTTTACCAGTTACGCCAAGTTCCCCCTTTAAACTCAAACTAATAGGCTAAAAAAAGAAGAAAACTTTATCAAATTTCCTGTAACCCTAGAAATCCAAACAGAGTCATAAGTAGAAGAAAGGAATCTAGATATCTGTTCAGGCTCAAATCCTTTTACTTTCCTTTGAACTCTGGGATCAGTGTCTAGAAAATCAATAGCATGTCCTCTAAAACTTTGATCGAAAGGTATAGTCACTAGCTTAAAAGTTCCATCAAGTGTGGTTGGAATTTGACCCTCATTAACCTCAAAAAGGCTAACAGAAACCAAAAATCAAACCAAGAATGGCACAACAACAACCCCAGAATACTTCATATCTCATTCAAGAATTTGCATGCCCCAAAATAACAAACTCCAAACCTCAAGAAATCAAAAGGGTCCACAACAGATATATCAAAGATTAAAACTTTAGCTCCAAAACCCCAAGAAAATTAAAAAGGGGTCGTATAATAATAGCAAACAAATTTGTACGCCCCAAAATAAGCAATGGGAAGCTCAAATTTTACACTTTCCCTATAAGAAATAACTAACCACTTATATCACCATATCTTAGAAATGTCATAATATCAGTGAAAGTTAAAAAAGCTTACTTGATAGATTATCATATCATTGTATAGATTTTAGCAAAGAATATCGTGCAATTGGATATATGCTATAGTATATTTATCTTGGACTGGTTGACAACGATATGGAAGTTGCAAGGTCTAATGATCATAACTTGACTCTCCCCCTCTCTTTTATGTTATGTCGTTGATGCTTTCAACATTGACAGGACGATTTTGGCCTAGGGCGTACGATAAGACTGCTATAAAGTGCAACAGGAGGGAGGCAAATACTAATTTTAGCCTAAGCACATATGAAGGAGAATTAAGTTCGAATGCTGATAACGGAAGTAGTATAAATAAGGCTTTACCACAAATTTAATTTATAATTATTTACCATATTTAGTTATGTAATTATCATTTTTAACGAATACGTCGGTCTTCCTTGAAGTCTAATCCAAGCTAACTAATTTAAGACTCAAATGCATAAAATGAGTTTGATTTCATCTAATCCAAAAGCTTACAAGTAAATGATTATCAAATTAGCTACTTGATACAATCGGTAAATAATATAGGGAATAATCAATACATAAATTTGTAAGTTATCGCAGATGGTCTATTAAGGTTGCAAATGAGTTTGGTTTACTTTTATATCTGCGGAATTCAATGAAGTTCATGTACTCTCTAATCAATTAAATAAGGACAAATCATAAATATAAAGTGTTGAGCAATGTTGATACAGAAATATGCTTTCAAGGATTTTTTCAGAGAAAGTTCATGGTAGTTTCATTGTCGCTCAGGGTGAATATTTCCCTAGGAATGTGTGACGACCCGGCCCGTCGTCTCATATATTATTGTTCCGTTTCCCTCATTTCATGCTTCTTCATGTTTTGTTATCGGTGGGTGGTGTATTAGAATTAATTTGGATTGGTTTTGATAAGAAATGAGACACTTAGTCTCTTTAAGGAAAGCTTAAGTTGGAAAAAGTCAACTGAATGTTGACTATTGAGTTAGAGGACTCGGATATGATTTTCGGTGATTCGGTTAGCTTCGGGGGATTATTTGTGACTTAGGAGCGTGATCGGAATTGATTTTGGAGGTTCGGTGTAGAATTAGGCTTGAATTGACGAAGTTAGTATTTTGGCGAAATTCGGTTGATAGGTGAGAATTTGATCCGAGGGTCGGAATGGGATTCCGAGAGTTGATGTAGCTTCGTTGGGTGATTTTGGATATGTGTGCAAGTTTTCAGGTCATTCGGACGTCGTTTGGTCGGGTTTTTGATCGAATGTGAGTTTCGGAAGAATTTGATAAACTTTGGCTTTGATTTGGTGAAATTTGATGATTTTGATGTTAACGATAGTGATTTGATGATTCGAGCAAGTTTGAATAAAGTAATAGATCATGTTTGTACTTTTGGTTGAGGTCCCGGGGGCCTCGGGGTGAATTCGGGGTGATTAAACGGAGAGTTTGGAGTTTGTTGCATGTTTTGGGATTTGCTGGTTCTGTCATTTCCGCATCTGCGGAAAAGGGACCGCATAAGCGGTTCTGCAGATGCGACGAGGAGGTCGCAGAAGCAGTTCTAGTGGGGGCTTGACCTTTCCGCAGAAGCGGACAAGAGTCCGCATAAGCGGTTCCGCAGATGCGGTGGAAGGGGTTGCAGAAGCGGTCCTTGAGGGCTTGGCATTTTCGCAGGAGCGGAAGGCTGTCCGCAAAAGAGGTCACCGCAGATGCGGTTTTGGACCGCGGAAGCGGACCTGGCGGTTTAAGTTACTTCCGCAGAAGCGAAATATTTTCTGCAAAAGCGGTAACCGCAGAAGCGATTTTTGTGCCGCAAAAGCGAAAATGACTGGGCAGAACATATTAAGTCTTCTTCGCAAATTTTTTTAAGGAAACAAACATTTTGGACTTCGGACTTAGGAGGTTTTGGGCGATTTTTGAAGAGGGTTTCGAGGGCTTTCATCAGGTATGGATTCTTGGACCTAGATTATGTTATTATGGTGTAAAACTATGGGTTAACACTGAAAATCCAAGGAAATAAAGGTTAAAAATGGAGGTTAGGGCTTGAACTTAAAAGAGTTTAAACTAGTGATTTGAGGGGTCAAATGGACTCCGATTCTTGTGAATTTGATATGTATAGAATCGTGACGAGATAAGGATCGTATTGATATAAAATTTTTTGAATTTCGAGAAGTGGGCCCGGGGCTCAGGTTTTGCTAGTTTCGAGATTTTTGCTATTTTTCGATTGTTTTCGATTGGGTATTGTTCCCTTGGCATATTGTAATGTATTCGCTCTGATTTTAGTTAGATTCGACGCGCGTGGAGGCCAATTTGAGGGGCAAAGGCATCGCGAGTGAGGAATTTCACTGGTTCGAGGTGAGTAATAATTATAAATGATATCCTGAGGGTTTGAAACCCCGGATTTGCACATCATAGTGCTGTATTGAGGTGACTTGCACGCCAAATATGAGCGTGGGATAGAGCACCGTTGGGGATTGTAACTTGGTCCGTCCCGGTTGTTGATTTTACCGCGTATTTGTTTGAAACTACTTGTTATCATCATATTTTGGGCTGATTGCCATGTTTGGGCTTCGTGCCAACTATGTAAATCCTTCGGGGATTGATTTTACTGCTTTAGCATGACTTGCATATCATTTGGTTTCAGTCCAAGGTTTTAAATACTGTTTTGCAAACTCAGCCATATTTCTAAGAATTGAAAACTCAAATGTTATTTCGGGCTGAGAACTACTGTTTTATAAATGCCCATGGGGCTTATGATATTTTCTGGACTGATTATGGGTGGCTCGGGCTGTGCGCCGCAACAGTGACTTAAAACAGTAGTAACAATGGCACTGTGTGATGTGACTTGAAACGTTATGGGTGGCTCGGGCTGCGCGCCACAGCAGGAACTTGAAACAATGGTAACAATGGAACTATATGATGTAAATGGGTCAGGTAACAATGACTGACCATGATTTGATTGATGCCGCGAGATGGCTTGATATTGCGCTTGGGCTGTAGGAGCCCATCTGGAATCTGTACACACCCTCAGTGAGCGCCGTCGACGTTAAATGATTATGGGTGGCTCGAGCTGCGCGCTGCAGTGGGTACTGGAATGTACCATCATATGCATTGCATTGCACTCATGCATTTGTTCTTATTGTACTACTTGTCATGACATTCAGCACTCCCATTTCATTAGCATCCATGCTACTTCTTGTACTGCTTACCAGATACCCTGGTGTTAATTGTCAGTGAAAAGCTGAGCCCGAGAGGCTGATATGTACTTTGTGAGTTGGGAGTGAGCCCGTGCGACTGATACTGTACTGAGAGGTTGATATTGAGCCCGAGGGGCAGATTTCTGATTATTAATTAATTTCGCAACTATTGAAAGGATCATTTTCAAAAGAGATTTAAAACTGAGCCAGAATATTTCTAAAGAATTTCATGGATTTCACTGATTTTTCTCAATTGAAGGTTTTTCTCTGCTTCTATATAGCATGATGACTTGCTTTACGTGGTTTCTTGCTGCTCAGTTATTATTTACCCTTATTACTCACTGAGTTGGAGTACTCACTTTACTCCCTGCACCTCGCGTGCAGTTGCAGGTATTGTTCATCCGGTAGTGCGTTATTAGCTGACTGAAGGAATTACTATTGTAGCTGAGCAAGGTGATCGCCAGCGTTCGCGACACCGGACGTTGTCTTTAAAATTCCAAAATTTATTTTTGTATATTATTGGCCCTGTAGATGTGCTCAGATTTTCTTTAGATACTCGTGACTTGTGACACCCCGGTCGGGTTATGTTGGGCTGTAAACCCTAGTTATTATTGTCGTTAAGCTGTATTTATCTATTCATTTATGTTTAATAATTGTTAAAGAAACGATTTGGGTTAGTTGGCTGGCCTTGTCTTCACGAGAGGCGCCATCACGACCGGGTTCGGGAACTGGGTTGTGACAGAATGCTGATGTTTAGAATGTTCACTTAGTTCCACAATTTCATGGAAATATTTATCACTCACAGTAACAAAAGAAGTGAGTAAATGTTCATGGACGTATATGCACTCTTAGATGTGTGACTGCTCCTCCAATGTCAAGTTTCAAATCTATTATCTGTTTTTCTGCTATGAGTAATATGTCTAGAACTATGCTTCTTTCCTATTCGAAAGTTTGTGCTATTTTACATGTATATGCATTACTATTTGAGCTTAGTTCATTAGCATATTTATCAATATGATGATAATATGACCGCTAGTGGTTCATGGAAACTATGATTATTCCACATATCCTTTTTTTATTTGTGGAGTAATCTGTTGAATGTTGCTTAGCTTTAGGTGTCCTTTGTGAATCTCTTTTTTGTTTTAGCTTGCATCATTACTATTAGTAAATACAACAATACAAAAAAGGGTTGCTCTTTTTCTTCTTTTTTCTATTTTTTCTTGTGATCTGTAGAATCAATACAAAAATATTTATAGCAGCCATTACACATAATTCTCATAACAAACTTTTTAAGCAAAGTTGCAACGTTCTTTATCATTCTCTTTATCTTCTTAGAAACATATATAAGGATGTTTTAGTTTGCATTATCACTTTACTATAATCAGGCATGACATCTTGTTGTAGCTACTTCGAAAACACTTGCATATAGTACAATCCTTTATTTGGATAGGTACTAAAAATATTATCTTTTCATTCTGAAATTATGTTATTTCTGGACAAGATTGCAAATTGCGGTCTTGTACTATTTGTCCTTTATTCACTTGTTTTGTTGTTCATAAATTATAGAGTATTTCTTGCAAATAAGTACTATTCTTTCCAAGTTAGTTGATATCCTTGATGAAGAATGGATCGGAAAGACAATTGTAAATGTTGATAATTTACTAGAATTCATCTTCTCCAGTAAATCACATATATTCTTTGACGTTGAATAGGTTCCATATACTACTAGCAGCTTTTGTGGTACGAGATTCTAAGCAGACTACAGCCTTCAATAGAGAAGACTATAATGAAGTAGTTCTTATCCAATTTAACCCCCAATAATTGAGGTACTTAAAAACTTTATTGATAGTAATTCTAGTAAATTCATCGATTTATGTGATCAACTAATGTAGAAGCATACTTTAAGTCCTTATGGATTAGTAGGAGTATTTTTTTGTTTATCTTTAATTTTCTTTTGGTTGTCCAGTAATTTATTAAAAGAAAGTGGCACACCTAAATGAATTAGCTGGTTTTTCGCCTAATCAAGAAATTAAACTTTTTGAGGTTAATTCTTCTTCTTACTGCCAAGCTTTTAACTCATAATGAGGAACAAATCCTTTACCGATCAACATGAAGACAAAATATTTCATGGTCAGAACCTTTTCTAACAAGTCACTTGGGATTAGTAGTTGTTGGCAACAATAATATAGAGACAGCCTGATGAAATTTTTATATTTATTTTTTATTTTAATTTTTTTATTGTGATCAATAAATTTAATCTGCAGTATGCATACATTTTTATTATCTCTCTCCGTTATTTTTTTTCTTTGAATCGATTCGCGCATTGCGTAGGTAAGTATACTAGTCTATCGACACTATATTAAAGTACGAAGGCCTTTACCGAAATATCGTTCGCCTTTTTTACCCTCTAAAAATGGATTTCACATTAGATAGAAATGTAATTTAACTTATTTTCCTAATATTTAGAATTTTGAAACCAACTAAAATTTGACCTATTAAATAGTTTCCTATTTAAACTATGTGTATAATCTAAATTTTTAGGACACTAAAATTTACCTTATATGGAACGAAAAAATATAACCACGATTGTTCAAAGATGGTCCACGTTATTATTAGTTTAGAATTTAATTCTAATTAAATATTTATAGTCTTACACAACTTTTCTTAAATATTATTTAGAGGGTCGAATGAGGCTGAAACCAAATTTAAATGGAGTAGTATATTCTATACTGCGTGCACATACATTGTTACGAAGAAATTAGGAATGTTGTTTTTTTATTTGGTCGTTTAATTATGAGCACTCTTATAAACATGACAAAATAAAAATATAGATTAAAAAAAATATACAAGAAATTATTTTGGTAACAATTTTCTCATGAAAATATTTTTAAAAACAATTATAATTTTCTTTTTGAATCAAATTAGACTAACTTTTAAAACGTCCCAATTAAAATATAAAAACTGATTATACAAATACAAGAAAACTAACACACTAAATCCGTGAGAATTGATTGAACGAATAAATTCTGAATATGATTTTTACGCGAATTTCATATTTTTACTCCTTCTAGGATAGAAGAGACATCTTGTTTATGTCTTTTTAATTAGAATTAACATAAGAATATATAGCTTTTTGAAAATAAAAATATAATAGTTCTAAATCTTTAAAGTTATATGATTTAGTTAAAACTAAAAAGGATGCGTGACTTGTAAAATTAAAGCAATAAAAGTATAAATCTTAAATAAATTTTATGTTAAATATATTGACTGAGATGACTGAGAAATTCTGTCGGACAAAGTTTCTTCTTTTAACGAGTTAGCAAAATAGAATCAAGAATCAAGTTTCTTCTTGACATATATTTCATTCAATCAGAAATTTAATATAATTTAAAAAAAAATTGTATTCATTTGGATAAGAATACACGCACAACGCACGTATCCTTAGACTAGTATATTAAAAATGAGTAAGACATGTATGTAAATGGACTTTGAATAGTACAGTAATGGGATCACAAAATATTGGATCAGATGTCAAAGTTGATAATGTTAAGAGTAACTAATTACCATAGAAGTAGAACACATATACATATTAAATAGATCACATGAAATAACACATGTATTTATGTAAATCACTGTTAATTTTATGGATAGAGCTATGTAAACCCTAGCTGCTAAGAAAAGAAAGAGAAGAAGGAAATGAGCTGAAGCAAAAATGCAGAAACTGATTATGTTAAAACTGAAATTACACTGTACAAACGACCTCTATTTATAAAAATGACTAACCGACTTTGGACACCTAACTACCTAGTGTCAAATAGACTAAACTACCCTTAGTTTGTTACACATTAAGTCACCCCTCTTGCAACACTCACCCTCAAGCTAGGTGATGTAAACACATCAAATACACCTAACTTGGAACTCAAGTACTCATGTTGAATTCTGCTTAATCCCTTTGTTAACAAATCACTTGACTTCAAGCTTAGGTCTTTTTAAAAAAAAAAAGGGAACTAAGGCAGCTTTTAGGTGCAGGGAAAGAAAAAGGCTAGCGAACCTCTTTCCAGGTGGTACAATACAAAGGGCGAAGCTCGATTAGGTTACTTTGATCCTGTTGTTCTCTTGTTCCAACATATTTTGTCGCAACCAGTCCTTCCAATTTCTCCCTTATAAAATGACTATCTATATCAATATATTTTGTTCGTTCATGAAATACTGGATTTGCCACAATCTGTATTGCTGCCTTGCTGTCACAATGAATGTTCACAGGCAACTGAATCTCAACTCCTATATCCTTTATCAACCCCACTAGCCAAACTAATTTAGCAATTGTGACTGCCAAACTCCTGTATTTCGCTTCATCATAACTTCTGGATATTGTTGTCTGCTTTTTAGACTTCCAGGACACTAACGAACAACCTAGATTGATCAAGAAACATGTTATAGATCTTTTAGAATGTTGGCATGCATCCCAGACTGCATCACAGAATGCCTCCGATGCGCCTGTGGTTTTTCTAGACATCAATATGCCTTGCCCGGGATGGTTCTTGACATATTTAACAACTCTCATTGCTGCCTCCATATGTGATCTCTTTGGTTGTTGGGAAAACTGACTTAGCATTTGAACACTAAATACCAAGTCAGGCCTTGTCATAGTCAAATATAATAGCTTGCCTATTACTCTTTGATAGATATATGAATCTTGTAGTAGCTCATTTACAACATTATTTGAAGTAGCAAGGTGATCATCATACTCCTTGGTAGTCAAATTTGCATTCACTTTAGTGGAGTAGCTACAGGCTTTGCTGCTCCTTGTCCAAGTTAAGAGATAATCTCTAAAGCATAGTTTCCCTGATGTATAAGAATCCTATATGCAGATCTGGCAAACTCTATTCCTGGAAAGCATTTCAACTCTCCCAAATATTTTATTTTGAATGCCTAATGTAGTGTTGTCTTTGTCTCTTCTATTAGATGTAGAGAGGTACCAGTGACTAGCATGTCATCCACATATACCAGCAGTATCACTGTGCCTTCAGTAGTCTGCTTGATGAACAAAGAGTTATCATATTGGCTATGAACAAAGCAAAATTGATATAGAGCATCTGTGAATTTCTCATTCCACTGTCTAGGAGCCTGTTTTAGGCCATATAAGGATTTATAAAGCCTGCATACTGGTTGAGACTCCCCCTTGCTTCTGAATCCTGGTGGCAATTTCATATAAATCTCATCAAAAAATCACCCTGAAGAAATGTATTATACACATCCATCTGATGAATGTGCCACTTCTGAGCTGCAGCTATTGATAGAACAGTCCTCACACCATTTTCACTACATGTGAAAAAATTACTTGATAATCAATCCCCTCTATTTTACTGTACTCTTTAGCTACCAACCTAGCCTTGAATCTCTCCACATCACCTAATGCCTTGTATTTGAACTTATATACCTATTTACAACCAATAGGAACCTTGCCTTCAAGAAGTGAGATAATGTCCTAGGTGTGGTTGCTTTCAAGTGATTCAATCTCTGACTTCATAGCATATATCCACCTAGGAACTTGACTGGTTTCAACATATGTAGCAGGTTCTACAATAGATAATAAGGCTGCAAGGTAAGCTTGGTATTGATGAGACAAGCCACTGTAGGAGACATAGTTTGTAATTGCACGTGGTACAGACTCATGTACAATCAGTGACACAAAGTCCTTCATCCAAATAGGAGGATTCTTTGGTCTAGAGGATCTTCTATCTTCTTTTTCTACAGCTGAGGGGATAGCTGATAGTTGTTGAGTAGATGGAACCCGTACTTGACCCTGATCAAAACTTTCTCCAATTGGATGAGCGAAGATAGATTTTCCTTCATTCTCACCTACATCATTCCTTCATTCTCACCTACATCATCATTGTCATTAACATCCTCATTTGTAACACTGGACACATATCCTATATCTGAATGTGTAAATCAGACTCATGCTCACCGTTGTGTGCGATATCAGAAACTGTTGGGACTCCTAACAGTTGAGTATAGTTTGCAGGAACATCTGACTGTAGGAAGATTGGTAGATATTTATTTCTTATCCATCTTAAAAGAAAGATAGTCTCTTTGAAAACAACATCCCTGCTAACAAAGAAAGAATGATTAGTTAGGTTTAAAAGTACATAGCCTTTATGAGTTATAGCATATCCCATCAATACTGCTGGTATAACTCTTGACATGAACTTGTCCTTCTCTTGAACTGCTTTGGCATATCATGAGCATCCTAGTACTCTTATGTGTTATAGTGAAGATTTTCTGTTGTGTAGCTTCTGAAAAGGTGACTCTCCATTAGTAATTGAAGAAGGTATCCTGTTGATCATGTGTACTGCAGCTAGTACATAGTTTCCCTAGTATTTCAGAGGTATATGAGCTTGAAATCTCATTGCTCCATCAACATCTAAAATATGCCTATGCTTCCTCTCAGCTACACTATTTTACTGAGGAGTATATACACAGGTTCTTTGATGAATCATTCCAAGATTTCTAAACATCACTGCAAGTTGAATTCATAAATTCTAATCCATTGTCTGTCCTAATAATCTTAACACACTTGTTATGCTATGTGTTTGCATAACACAAGAAGAACTTCAATACTGCACATATATCTGACTTATACTTCAGCAAATCTAGCCATGTCATTCTACAGAATTCATTTACCAAAGTTAGGAAGTATTTATTTCCATCAAATGTAGGCACTCTATAAGGATCCTATACATCTTCATGTATCAAATCAAAATATTCTGTGCTTTTAATACTACTTCTAGGAAAATGAAGTCTAGTATGTTTAGCTAATGGACATACATGATAATTGTCCACTGTTCTGATACAGTTATGAATTTTAACAAGAAACAACTTGTTTAATGTTAAAGAAGATACATATCCTAGTCTCCTATGCCACAAGTCAATATCCTGCTTCTCCTGATTCCTTTTTCAATAGAATCTTTTACATTCACATGTTCCCTTAGGTTCTGTAGTATCCTTGACTATTAGTGCTATTTTTGGATTGCTCTTTTTGTGTGTGGGATCAACATATAGAGGCCATCATGTTCCTTATCAATCTCCTTCATCCTCCCACTGTAGAGATCCTGAAATCAGCAAAAATTAGGATAAAAAACAGCACAACATTTTAAGTCTTTGGTTGCCTTGGATACTAAGAGTAGATTATATCTGAATCGTGGGATATGTAGGACATTTTTGGGTATACTTCTTGCTGAAATTGGGCTACTACCATGTGTGTAACATAGACTACATCTCCATTTGGCAGATATACCTTGTTAGGATTACTAGGTCTGATTTATTTCTGGTTTAGATAACAGCTTTAAATCAGATACCGTATGATTTGTAGCCCCTGTATCAACGATCCACTCTGGTGTCTTATTACTCACTAAAAAGACACAGCTAGTACCTATTCTGTCTGCCATGTTTGCCGAAGGAGGAGTCAGAGAACTTTTGTTCAGCATTTGTAAGACTTATTTATATTATTCCTTAGTAAATGTACATGCTATTGGATGTCTTCCTAATGTCGAGGGTTGCCTCTGTATTTGTACTCCAGACTGGGCAGAGGTCTGCATTTGTTGAGACTGATTCACCACCTGCATGAATGGTTTTACTTGGGGTATAGAAGGTCTGATTTAGATCTTCAATACAAACATTATAAGCTGCAACTCACCCTTTCTTCTTAGACTTGACATCTTATGGATAACCAATGATCTTCCAGCAATTCTCCTTGTTATGCCCCTTCTTCGTATAGAAGTCACAATAGTCACTGTAGTTCTCTTATGCTTAGAGTAATTTCCAAACTGTTGAGAGTAGTTTGGCTAAAAGTTATTAGGCTAAAATCTGGATTGGAAACCACTAGATCTGGAGGAATATTGAGCAGTTGACTCATAACTTTTAGCGGGAATAGGTGATGTCAATCCTAAATTTCCTACTGTGGCAGCTATAGACTTCTGGTTTTCATCACTCATAATCATAGAGAACGCTTGATTGACTATAGGTAAAGGGTACATCAATAATATTTAACTGCTTGCTTGAGCATAGGAGTCGTTCAATCCCATAAGAAATTAATACAATTTTTGTCTCTTCATAAAGACAACATAATCTCTGGACTTCTCACAGTCACATGGAGCACAAACTAATGCTTCAAACTCATCCCAGAGGTGATTCATCTTAGTGTAATACATAGAAACAAATGATGTACCTTGACGATTGCGATTTCCTTGTGTAGATTGATGACCTAGATCCATCTACTTTGTCAAATTTCTCTCGCAAATCCTCTCAAACAGCCTGTGCACTAGCTCCAAATACCACTCCTCCAACGATATGTTGAGTTACAACAATCATCAACCATGAGAGTACAATTACATTGCATCTCTCCCATTATTCCCATAGATTTTCACAAAAGTTTTCCTTTTTTCTATGTTCCTTCTATCGGCCCTAGCTTATTATTGTTCCTCGTAGAGCTATCCTTATAGATTGAGTCCATATAATGTAATTGTCAGTACTTGTTAATTGAAAAGAGATCAATTGTGCTCTACTTGTATCTGTCGTTCCAAGGTATAATGGATGATTGTGGGGCAAATTAACTCCAAATTTCTCATTAGCTAGAGTATTTCCAATTCCTGCATCTACACCTATGGAGGCATTAGCCATGGTGTTGTCAACAATATTTTCCATGGCTACTCTGCTTTAATTGACAAGACTTCGATTTTTCGATTAATTTTCTGAATCTCACAATTTCACCAATGGTGATGTGAATCGATGAACAAGACCAGTGATTTCTTGTGTTATGACTCTGATACCATGTTAATTCTATGGATCGAGTTGAGCTGAGATGAAAAGGAAGAGAAGAAGGGAATGAGCTGAAGTAGAAATGTAGAAACTGATTCTGTTAAAACTGAAATTACACTGTACAAACGACCCCTATTTATAGAAATGACTATCTGACTTTGGACACCTAACTACCTAGTGCTAAATAGACTAAACTACCCTTAGTTTGTTACACATTAAGTTACCCCTCTCACAACAATCACAATATCACTAACATTGTTGCACAACATTGTTCAGTGGTTGGGCAAGCCTTAGTTTTGCAATGAAGAGGCTAGCCCATGACTCACTGGATCTTTTTGGGTTTGCACGGTGTAGGG
This sequence comes from Nicotiana glauca, assembly GCA_026770625.1. Lineage (NCBI taxonomy): Eukaryota > Viridiplantae > Streptophyta > Magnoliopsida > Solanales > Solanaceae > Nicotiana > Nicotiana glauca. Next base: position 24,740 of record MU670010.1, on the reverse strand, counting down.
TTAGGTCCAACAAAATCCCTATGATATTTCACTAGAGGCTAGCCCATGACTCACTGGATCTTTTTTGCATTTGCACGGTGTAGGGTTAGGTCCAACAAAATCTCTATGATATTTCTAGGAAATAGAATTGTCATATTTAGGCCCAAATCATAAGTTGGCTGAAGGAAAATGGGTGATGAGCACAAATAGCCACTAATAGCTCCTATCTTTATTTTAAAGCCAGTGTTTTAAATGTCTTTAGTCTTTAGCCACTGGTTTAATCAACTGTAACTGCCCGGATGAAAATACCTTTCTGCTCATGTCCTTAACTTCAGGACTACATGTCCTTAACTTTTGAACCTATAACTCTAAGTTCAGGACTTTAGGACTACATGTCCTTAACTTTTGAATATGTAACTGTAAGTTAAGGACTGATCGTCCTTAACTTTTGAATATGTAACTGTAAGTTAAGGACTGATCGTCCTTAACTTTTGAATATGTAACTGTAAGTTAAGGACTGATCGTCCTTAACTTTTGAATATGTAACTGTAAGTTAAGGACTGATCGTCCTTAACTTTTGAATATGTAACTGTAAGTTAAGGACTGATCGTCCTTAACTTTTGAATATGTAACTGTAAGTTAAGGACTGATCGTCCTTAACTTTTGAATATGTAACTGTAAGTTAAGGACTGATCGTCCTTAACTTTTGAATATGTAACTGTAAGTTAAGGACTGATCGTCCTTAACTTTTGAATATGTAACTGTAAGTTAAGGACTGATCGTCCTTAACTTTTGAATATGTAACTGTAAGTTAAGGACTGATCGTCCTTAACTTTTGAATATGTAACTGTAAGTTAAGGACTGATCGTCCTTAACTTTTGAATATGTAACTGTAAGTTAAGGACTGATCGTCCTTAACTTTTGAATATGTAACTGTAAGTTAAGGACTGATCGTCCTTAACTTTTGAATATGTAACTGTAAGTTAAGGACTGATCGTCCTTAACTTTTGAATATGTAACTGTAAGTTAAGGACTGATCGTCCTTAACTTTTGAATATGTAACTGTAAGTTAAGGACTGATCGTCCTTAACTTTTGAATATGTAACTGTAAGTTAAGGACTGATCGTCCTTAACTTTTGAATATGTAACTGTAAGTTAAGGACTGATCGTCCTTAACTTTTGAATATGTAACTGTAAGTTAAGGACTGATCGTCCTTAACTTTTGAATATGTAACTGTAAGTTAAGGACTGATCGTCCTTAACTTTTGAATATGTAACTGTAAGTTAAGGACTGATCGTCCTTAACTTTTGAATATGTAACTGTAAGTTAAGGACTGATCGTCCTTAACTTTTGAATATGTAACTGTAAGTTAAGGACTGATCGTCCTTAACTTTTGAATATGTAACTGTAAGTTAAGGACTGATCGTCCTTAACTTTTGAATATGTAACTGTAAGTTAAGGACTGATCGTCCTTAACTTTTGAATATGTAACTGTAAGTTAAGGACTGATCGTCCTTAACTTTTGAACTTGTAACTGTAAGTTAAGGACTGATTGTCCTTAACTTTTGAACGTGTAACTGTAAGTTAAGGACCGTCTGTCCTTAACTTTTGAATATGTAACTGTAAGTTAATGACTGCATGTCCTTAACTTTAAAACTTGTAACTGTAAGTTAAGGACTTCCTATCCTTAACTTTTGAACTTGTGCCTTTAACTATTGAACTTAACTTTAGGACTTCAAGACTAAATTTCCTTAATTTTTGTACTTGAAACTCTAAGTTCCGGACCATGTCCTTAACTTTTGAATTTAACTTTAGGACTTCAAGACTACATGTCCTTGACTTATGGGAAGGAATTGCATTTCCTGTTTACTCTATCACTCTTTTTCTTATTTTCACAATTTTTAGATCTAAAAATAAATTGTCAAAGCATAGTCTAAGCAACAACTCTAAACAGTTAAAGCTGTTTAATTTGTTTTAGTAGTAGACCCAAAATCAATTCTCTAAGGATATTTTGTTTCTACCTATGTATTATATATTGGCTGAAATTAAAAATAACAGAAGTAGTATAATTGTGGATTTTCAAGTCATGAAGTGACTCGACGATGGAAAATCTTATTTGCGCCTTGTATAGACACCAAATTGATTAATTTAACTATAGGAACCAATATTTAACAATTAAAAGATTTGTACCAAGAGAACACCAGAGAATATGAAGTCTTTATGTTTTGACTGCATCGATGTATTTCTATTTGGGGAGGAAAGGGTAATACAGTCTTTTCATATTAATTTTAATAGACTAGTGGATACTATTGCTAAGCATTAAAAATGCTGGATAAAAAGTAAATACCAGCTTAAACAGTGGCTACTCCACGCCATTTCTACAAGGAAAATGATGACATTTGAAGAATAAATGGGCTTCTATTCGGAATCTCGCGGGATTGTTATTCATCCCCGTATTATACGTAGTGCAAAGATAAATATTTTAATATTTTATGGTAAATTAAATGACCTTTATGTCCTTCCACTTTCCATTTCTTCTCCAACTCTCTTTCTTCATAAGAAAAACGGAAAAGGGCCTAAAATGCCCCTTTAATATGAAATAGGATATGCTAGCCCTCAGTTAAAAGTTGGTCTCTATTCTGCCCTTGCCATCAATAAATGGGCTAGTATATGCCTTTCATCACAAACGGAAGACTCATAAAGCCACGTGAAATATATGTGAGGGCAAGTTAGATCTAGTTTGAATTGTACATATGAGTCAGTTATAATAGTCATTTCTCAAACACTTCACAACTCCATATCAGTTTACTTAGACACCTATTTGACAACACCAAACTAATTATCATAGAAAATAAACTAAGTCATAGACATAAACATTCAAATGAAGGGGTCGAATCATAACAAAAGACAATGTTGGAATATTCTAGTAGCTCAAATAGGCCGAATAGGAGGTGTCATTATGGACTTACTGCCAATTATTTCGTGGCATGGACACCTTTAAATGCTAGGAGAAGGTTTTTCAAGTGCCCGAAGCATGAGGTAAGTAAATTTTTTATGGGTTCTTTTAATTATTCTGATTTGCTTGTAAATTTATTTTATTCATTTTTTATTTTTAGGATGAAAAATATTCCTAGTGGGAATAAAAAGATGAAGAGCTTCCTTGTCACGACCCTAACCCCAAACCCGGTCGTGATGGCGTCTCTCGTAAAGACAAGGCCAACCGACACTTTCCATTTTCCAATTATTAACAAATAAGCATATAAGAACAGGCTAAACATGACAAGAATAAGTCTGAAATATCTGATAATGACATAAATACGCGGAAGAATACCCATACAAAGTCCTAACTGGGGTGTCACTAGTCATGAGCATCTATAAATTCTAATACAAGTCTGATAAGTCTTTAAACTATTACAATTGTCTGAAAAGAGATAGAAATGATAAAAAAGGAGAAACACGAGTCTGCGGACCATGCGGACGTCAGCAAGGCTACCTCGGGAATCTCTGGACTGAAATCAGCTCCCGATGTTCCTACTGTTATCCAAAAGCTCCTGCTCCGGTACTGTGATCTGTGCAAAAAGATGCACAAAGTGTAGCATCAGCACAACCGACTCCATGTGCTGGTAAGTGCCTGGCCTAACCCCGGCGAAGTAGTGACGAGGCTAGACAGGACTACCAATCAACCTGTGCAGATATATATATATATATATATATATATATATATATATATATATATATATATATATATATATATATACAAGTACCACAAAATAACATCGGGAAGTAATAATTAAGACTGGGAGGGGAACATGCTTTTGGGGCTAACAGATAAAGTAGAACGGTAGGAATAAATAAGGAAAACTACAACTGATCACTTCTAACACATAATACGTGATCGACGTGCCACACGATCCCATTTTATGATATATAAGTGGTCGGCGTGCCACAAGATCCCATTTTCTTAATATATATGTGGTCGGCGTGCCACACGATCCCATTTCATAACATATAAGTGGTCGGCATGCCACACGATCCCATTTCATAACATATAAGTGGTCGGCGTGCCACACAATCTCATTTCATAATATATAAGTGGTCGGCATGCCACACGATCCCATGTCATAATATATAATGGTTTTTCGGCAAGGGAACAAGTATCAATTCAACTATCCCGACAAGGGAGAATACAAATAAACAGTTAATTCCCGGCAAGGGAGCAACAAAAATAACTTACACATCCCGGCAAGGGAATAATTACATCTCTTTCTCTTTCGTTCATTTCTTACTTCCTAATCATGTCATAATTCGAGCCAACAATCCAAGGAGTTTACAAATCATATTTCCTCTTCATACTGTTCACATTATATAGAAACCATGGATTAAACAAGGAAGAATCACTATAGAATCCTAAATAAGTACAAATAAGGACTCACGGTCATGCTAGACACCGGTGTATAGATACTCGTCACCATGCCTCTACACCATACTCAACATTTAGCAATTTGCAAATAATACTCTAATCATATTCCTTCAAGCCAAATTTAGATCAAACACTTACCTCGAATGCTCCAAACTCAACTCAAGTCTCTAGTATAACTTTACCCCTCGAATTCGGCTCCAACTCAGTCAAATGTATGAAATAATGACTTTACAATATTAATAATAGCTAAACAAACTAAACCCAATGCCTAAATATGGATGTCTAAGCTTTCTTCCCAAAATTCCAAAAATCGACCCCGGGTCCGCTTGGTCAAAACCCGAGGTTCGAACCAATTCCATGTTACCCATTCCCCCACGAGCCGGATATACAATTTGTTTTCAAAGTCGACCCCAAAACGAGGTCTAAATCAAAGAAAATCGAAAAGCCTTCATTTTACCCTTTTCCCCCAATTTCAACCCAAGATTACATGAGTTAGGTCTAGGAATTTGATAAATGATGAAGGAAAATGAAGGAAACAAGTTAGATGATACTTACCCAAGAAGGTTTGGTGAAGAAGTGCTCTAAAATTCGCCTAAGGGCTGTGGGCAAGAAGAACTTGTGTGAAATTTGGGAATAATCCCATCACTGGTCTGTTTTTCAACTTTAAAGATCACAACGCAAAAATTTCCTTCGCGTTCGCGGGAAGGGGGCCGCATTCACGAAGGGTAAGCTGGGCAAGCCATCGCGATCGCGTGGAGGCAAACGTGAACGCGTAGAAGTAAAGTGCTGGGGTCCAAAATTTTTTCTATGCGAACGTGATACAGGGTTCGCAAACTCGATGAAGGGAGGATTAAAACAACGCGAATGCGGGGACTAAGCCGCGAAGAAGGGGAAACCCAAAGGTACGCAAACGCGGGCTAAAGGCCGCGATCGCGAAGAACAAAAGGCCTGTGCAAGAATTCCAGAAAATCTGATGCTTTTTCCAAAGTTCAAAACACCCCGGAATACCTCCGAAACACTCCCGAGTCCTCGGGGCTCCTAACCAAACTCACCCACTAACTAAATAACCTCATACGAACTTAACAGTGCGATCAAATCGCCAAAATAACATCATAAACGAGGAATCAAACCTCAAAATCATCACTTTTCATTCAAACTTCTTAAACTTCCCATTTTTGATATTTAGGTCCGAAACACGTCAAATGACGTCCGATTTCGACCAAATTACACAGAAATATCTTACACCATATATAAGACTTGTACCGGGCGCCGAAACCAAAATACAGGCCCGATATCAATACTTTCTAATCTATTTTCATTTCAAATTTTCATATTATTTTAGAAAAAACAATTTCTTTCAAAAATTCATTTCTCGGGCTCGGGACCTCGGATTTTGATTTGGGGCATACGCCCGAGTCCCATATTTTTTTACGGACCCTCCGGGACCGTCAAATCACGGGTCCGGGTCCGTTTACCCAAAATGTTGATCAAAGTCAACTTTAATCATATTAATATCAAAATTCATCAATTTTTTCATAGAATTCATATTTAAGCTTTCCGGCTATGCTCCCGGACTGTGCACGCAAATTGAGGCAACCAAAATAAGGTTTTCAAGGCCTCGGAAGCACGAAATGAATGAGAAAACAGGTGATGAACCTTTGGGTCGTCACATTCTCCACCTCTAAAATAACCATTTGTCCTCGAACGGACAAAATAAAGAAGTACCTGAGTCGGGAAATAGATGAGGATAACGACTCCGCATATCAGTCTCGGACTCCCAGGTCAATGCCTCAGGAGGCTGACCTCTCCACTGAACACGCATAGAAGGAAAACTCTTCAACCTCAACTGTCGAACCTGCCGGTCTAGAATAGCTACCGGCTTCTCCTCATAAGACAGATCCTTGTCCAACTGGTGCTGAAATCTAACACGTGGGCTGGATCTCCGTGATACCTCCAAAGCATGGACACATTAAAAACTGGATGCACGGTTGACAAGCTAGGCGGCAAAGCAAGTCTATAAGCCAACTCTCTCACTCGATCGAGAATCTCCAATGGGCTAATAAACCTAGGACTAAGCTTTCCCTTCTTCCCAAATATCATCACGCCCTTCATAGGCGACACACGTAGCAATACTCGCTCACCAACCATGAAAGCCACATCCCAAACCTTGCGATCTGCATAGCTCTTCTGCCTGGACTGAGCTGTCCGAAGTCTATCCTGAATGATCTTGACCTTATCCAAGGCCTCCTGAACTAGATCTGTACCCAATAGCCGAGCCTCTCCTGCCTCAAACCATCCAACTGGAGACCGCCATCCCCTACCATACAACACCTCATATGGAGCCATCTAAATGCTGGACTGGTAGCTGTTGTTGTAGGCGAACACTGCTAAAGGCAAAAACTGGTCCCATGAGCCTCCAAAATAAATGACACAGGCTCGGAGCATATCCTCCAATATCTGAATAGTCCGCTCGGACTGACCGTCCATCTGAGGATGAAATGTTGTGCTCAACTCAACTCGGGTGTTCAACTCCTGCTGGACTGCTCTCCAAAAGCGCGAGGTAAACTGCGTACTCCGGTCCAAAATGATAGATACCGGCACCCCATGAAGGCGAACAATCTCTCTAATGTAGATCTCAGCTAACCTCTCAGATGAATAAGTGGCGGTAACAGGAACAAAATGCGCTGACTTGGTCAGCTTATCAACAATGACCCAAATAGCATCCAACTTCTTCCGAGTCATCGGAAGTCCTGTAATAAAATCCATAGTAATCCTCTCCCACTTCTACTCGGGAAGCTCAATCCTATAAAATAATCCACCAGGCCTCCGGTGCTCGTATTAACCTGCTGACAGTTCAAACATCATTTTCACATATGCAACAATATCTTTCTTCATTCTGCGCCACCAATAGTGCTGCCTCAGATCCTGATACATCTTCGCGGCGCCCGTGTGAATAGAATACCGAGAACTATGGGACTCTGATAAGATCAACTCTCGAATCCCATCAACATTGGGCACACACACTCGCCCCTGCAATCTCAAAACACCATCATCATCTAAGGTCACTTTCTTGGCACCTCCACGCTGCACTGTGTCTCTCAGGACACACAAATGAGGATCATCAAACTGCCGATCACGGATACGCTCCAATAATGAAGAACGAGCGACCGTGCAAGCTAACACTCTGCTAGGCTCAGAAATATCCAATCTCACAAGACGATTGGCCAAGGCCTGGACATCCAAAGCAAACGATCTCTGGTCGACTGGAATATAATCAAGACTACCCATGCTGGCGGACTTCCTACTCAATGCATCGGCCACCACATTGGCCTTCCCCGGGTGATACAAGATAGTAACATCATAATCCTTTAGCAACTCCAACCACCTCCTCTGCCTCAAATTCAAATCCTTCTGCTTGAACAGATACTGAAGACTCTTGTGATCAGTGTACGCCTCACACGTCACACCATATAGATAATGCCTCAAAATCTTCAAAGCATGAACAATGGCCGCGAACTCTAAATCATGAACTGGATAATTCTTCTCGTGGATCTTCAACTGCCTCGAAGCATAGGCAATGACTTTGCCATCCTGCATCAATACCGCACCCAGCCCAATACGGGAAGCATCACAATAGACTGTATAAGACCCTGAACCTGAGGGCAAGACCAATACCGATGCCGTAGTCAGAGCTGTCTTGAGCCTCTAGAAGCTCGCCTCACACTCATCTGACCATCTGAACCGGGCACCCTTATAGGTCAATCTGGTCATCGGGGATGCAATAGATGAAAACCCCTCCACGAACCGACGGTAGTAACTTGCTAATCCCAAGAAACTCCGAATCTCTGTAGTTGATGCTGGTCGAGGCCAGTTCTTGACTACCTCAATCTTCTTCGGGTCCACCTGAATACCCTTTACTGATACAACGTGGCCCAGAAATGCAATCGAACTCAACCAGAACTCGCACTTCAAAAACTTGGCATATAACTGACTATCCTTCAGAGTCTGAAGAACCACTCTGAGGTGTTGTTCGTGCTCCTCCTGACTGCGGGAGTATATCAGAATATCATCAATGAAAACTATCACGAACAAGTCCAAATAAGGCCTGAACACACGGTTCATCAACTCCATAAATGCTGCCGGGGCATTGGTCAACCAAATGACATGACCAGGAACTCATAATGTCCATACCGAGTGCGGAATGCTATCTTAGGGATACTAGACGCCCTAATTCTCAGCTGATGGTAGCCAGATCTCAAGTCTATCTTTGAAAACACCTTTGCACCCTGAAGCTGGTCGAATAAATTGTCGATCCTCGATAGTGGATACTTGTTCTGAATCGTCACTTTATTCAATTGCCGGTAATCAATGCACATCCTCATCGAACCATCTTTTTTCTTCACAAATAACACCGGCGCACCCCAAGGAAAAATACTAAGTCTGATAAAACCCTTCTCTAGCAAATCTTGCAACTGTTCCTTTAACTCTTTCAACTCTGGCGGGGCCATGCGATACGGCATAATGGAAATGGGCTGAGTGCTCGGAGCCAGATCAATGCAGAAATCAATGTCCCTGTAGGGCGGCATACCCGACAGGTCTGAAGGGAAAACCTCAGGGAACTCCCGAACAATAGGAGCAGAATCAATAGAAGGGACCTCTACGCTGGAATCGCGAACATACGCCAAATAAGCTAAACACCCCTTCTCGACGATGCGTCGAGCGTTCACATATTAAACAACACTACGGGTGGTATGCCCTGTGGTCCCTCTCCACCCCAAACGGGGCAAATCTGGTAAAGCCAAGGTCACGGTCTTGGCGTGATAATCCAAAATAGCATGATACGGGGACAACCAATCCAGCCCTAATATAACGTCAAAATCTATCATGTCTAAGAGAAATAAATCAACACGGGTCTCAAGACCCTCAAACACTAACACACAGGAACGATGAACCCGATTGACCATTATAGAATCACCCACCGGTGTAGATACATAAATAGGAATACCCAAAGCATCACTAGGCATAATCAGGTAGGGTGCAAAATAGGACGACACATATGAATATGTAGACCCAGGGTCAAATAGCACCGAAGCATCCCTATCACAGACCAGAATAGTACCTGTAATAACCGCATCCGAAGACTCAGCCTCTGGCTTGGCTAGAAGAGCATAACACCGGGGTTGAGCCCCACCTCCCTCAACCATATCTCTGGGAAGATCGGCTGCTGGCTGGCCTCTACCTCTGGCAGTCCAAGCTCCACCTCTATGATCTCTACCTCCACCTCTATGGCCTCTACCCCTGCCTCTAGCTGGCTGGGCGGCCTGTGGATCACCTGATAAATAAATAAGGAAAAACTACAACTGATCCCTTCTAATACAGAATACGTGGTCGGCATGCCATCACGATTCTCGAAGGTGGAAAATCCGGGTCGTGACAATAATAAGTAACATAAAAACAATAAACTATTTAAATAAAATGAAGGTACCTTTTTCTTTAAAGCTTCTTTCGTACTATATGATATTATTAGTTTATTGTATGCTCCTATTCCAATTATGTTAATTTTAAAATATATTAGTGCTTAATTAGATTTATGATAGTACTTATTAAGTTATCAAAATAGCATTAGAATAATTATCGTATTCAAACTGAATATAATTAGTGATCAATGTAAATAGATACAAGCACAAAGTTAATATTTATTTAAATTATATTAGAAAATCACAAGTAATACTTTGTTTAGTATAAATTATGATATACTAATTACTTTTTTATAAACGCTTTTATCAACCAGATTAAATTATCAGTATTTTGAAATAGAACCTAATAAGATTAAAATTATTTAAGTTTATAAAATATCGAATAATAGTTGTAAAAGAGACATGACCCCATCTTGTATATAAATTATATTAAATTCTTAATTCTTTGATTTGGTGTATAATAAATAATTTATTGTACAATATAATTGGTATACAATTATATTTGTTTAAATTCGATGTTATAATTAGGCATGCACACAATAATGGTATATAGTTTCATTTTTTTGTAATTATAATTGAAACTTATAGGTAAGACTTGTTTAATAATAATTATAAAATAAGAGTTTTTTATCGACTTAAATTTCAACCATATTAAACTCTTAATTCTTAGTCTAATTAGATATAAGAAAATTAAACACTTATAAACTTCATCTATTATGAAAATCTTACGATTACAGCTCTTATGACTCATAAATTAAAATATAAATTAAAACATGAAAGTTATGAGGTATATCCATAACTAAGTATATTAAAACATACTAATTACAAGAAAAATTAAATTATAAATAAAAACCTTTTATGTATTTAATTTCATGAAATCTGACAAAGAAAATAAATATTTTTGTTGAAAACTTGTATTCACCCAATTGACTAAAGAAGATAATAAATATATTTTGAAACATATGTCATTCAAGATAATAAATATATTTTGAGAGGATATGAAAAATAGGTTAAAATTCGTCTAAGTATAAAAGTTGCAGGTCTCGGATGTAGAAAATGCGAACCCCGACCTCTGCTAGGTTAGGAAATGCGAAGCAGGGCTAGCATTTGCGAACCTTTCAGGAAATTTGGAGTTTCGCATTTGCGATCAACAATGTTGCATTTGCGACTGGCCTTCCACATTTGCGAACCAAGTGGTCACATTTGCGATCAGGCCTCCCCAGGTCCTACTTTCGCAGTTGTGATGGAGGTCTCGCATTTGCGAGCCAGGCTTCGCATTTGCGACGCAGGCTTCGCACTGCAGACCTGTGCACATTTGCTGAAAAACTGCAATTTTTCTAAATGCAAAATGCACCCCGTGGCCTATCCAAAACTCACCCGAGCCCTCGGGGCTCCAAACCAAACATGCACACTACCTCAAAAACCTCCTACGGACTTATTCGTGTAATCAAATTACCAAAATAGCATCACGAACATCGAATTAAACCTCAAAATTAATGAAATTTCTCAAAACTTCTTTAAACATCAAATTTTGCATTTAAGGTCCAAATCATGTCAAATGGATTCCGTTTCCAACCATACTTTACCGACAACACATATAAATTATTTTGAACTTGTACCGGGCTCCAAAATCATAATACGGACCCGATACCACAGGATTCACATAACATTTCACTTTTAAAAACCTTTATATTTTTCAGAAAATAATTTCTTTCAAAAATTTATTTATCGGGCTTGGGACCTCGGAATTCGATTCCGGGCATATTCCCAAGTCCCATATTTTCCTGCGGACCCTCCGGGACCGTCAAATCACGAGACCGGGTCCGTTTACCCAAAACATTAACCGAATTCAAATTAATTCATTTTATAGTCAAAAGTTATCATTTTTCACAGATTTTCACATATAGGTTTTCCGGTTACACGTCCGGACTGCGCACACAAATCGAGATGATGCTAAAAGAGGTTTTTAAGGCCTCAAAATGCGAAATTTATTTCAAAAACAAGTGACGACCTTTTGGGTCATCACGGTATTAATTTTCTATTTAAGAGTTTCAAGAGATACATATTTTAAAAAATACTTATTAATTTCTAATCTATGACATGAATAAAGATTCCCAACGAAAATATTTCTTCTCTTCTCAAAATATCATAAAAATAAGTACATAAAAAAATATTTACAATTGTAATTTATCATTTAACATTATATTTTAAGAAACTAATTATAGATATACATCATAGAGGGTGTAAGTGTAGAATTCAATAATATATGGGATATAAGTTTAAATTTGAAATACAACGGATGTATCTGAAACTGATTAATACTATAGGAGTATTTTGTGTAATAACTGGAAAAATATATATATACTTAAAAGCCAAAGACAAAAGCTTCTCATTAAGCCAAATGGCATAACACTTGATTGCCACATGTAATGTTAAGACAAAACAAACCAACTTTTTAACTAAAAAAAACTTCTCAATTTTAAATATTAAATTAATTGGTTAATGTAGAAGTTTAAATTAGTTTCAAACCT
>MU670009.1:52794-75076 GCA_026770625.1 Nicotiana glauca | reverse complement strand
CGGGTTGCTCGCCGCAATAGATATATTTAAGGATCGGGTTGCTCGTCGCAACAGGTATATTTGAGGATCGGGTTGCTCGCCGCAACGGATATACTTGAGGATCGGGTTACTCGCCGCAACGGATATATTTGAGGATCAGGTTACGCGTCGTAACGGAGTATGGATTAAGTGTGCTTGATTTCATATGTGGAGTTTCCTGTCTTCTTTATCTGTTGTTGTTGTACGGTTTCATTTCCTTATTCGTTGAATCTATGTCTGAATTGTCATACCCCCACAGCATGCTCCCCTCCCTCCTAGTTGTTTAAATGTTGTATATTTTCCTGCTATTGCATATATATTTGCATAGGTTGTTTTCGGTAGGTCCTGTCTAGCCTCGTCACTACTTCGTCGGGGTTAGTCCAGGCACTTACCAGCACATGGGGTCAGTTGTGCTGATGCTACACTCTGTGCATCTTTTTGCCCAGATCGAGGAGCAACTTTTGGACCTCAATAGCAGTATTGCTCGTGCGCTGATTTTATTTTAGGGACTTCCAAGGTAGTCTAGCTAGCGTTCGCATGCCGGAGCCCCTTTCCATAGTATTGTTTGTTTTCCTTATACCGAGACAGACATTTATATGTATTTCTTTCAGACTCTTGTTTTAGTAATCCTTAGTAGTTTGTGAGTAGTAACACCAGATACTGGGTAGAAATGTATTCTTAAGTTTTCGTATTTTTGTTTTCAGTTATTTAAATATTTAAGAAGTCTTCCGCTTAATTTTATTTGCTTCCATTATTATTATTGTGTTAATGGAATCCGGAATATGTCCTTAAATGTTTGGCTTGCCTAGCTCCAATAGTAGGCGCCATCACGACTCCTGATGGTGGGAAATTCGGGTAGTGACATAAGAGTTGGAGGTAGAGCTATATGCACTGAATGGGCAGCTGGCCTCGCTGAGAGCAGAGGATGCAACCCTACATTCTCAACCTTCCACGTCCCACCTTTCAGTTGACGTGGTCGTGCCTCATTGCTTATATGAGTTGTGGGTTCTTGCTGAGGATCGGCATGACGTGTACAAGGCTTTTTTATGCTGAAGGGAGGGAAATTGAGGCGGAACTTCAAACTGTGCACAATGAAACTTGTGCCGCTCGTGAGGCATGCGGGTACGATCCTCATACTCCAAATGGTGATGACATCCACTCGGATGAGGCAAACCGTTTGACTTCAAACTCTTGGTACGACAATGTTTACCCTACCGAGGATGATGTGTAGCCTTTTGCTTGTGTTTTTCTTTTGTTTTGGGGCTTCTTTTGTACAGATTAGTGTAGATAGTATTTTGTACAATGTAGACTTTATTTTGTCAGTGGGCTGGTGGTCTTTGTAATTTCCCTGGTACCCGGGGTATTTGTTGAGCTATTAATTTTTGGGTGTGGTTAATTTCCCTCCGTTTCTGATCTTCTTTTATGGCCTTGGCCATTGGGATGTTTCTTCGAACTGTCATCGAAGTAGTATCCCATCATAGTTCAAACGAGGTTGAACTCATGTTTTGTCGATAGCCTTGGCCATTGGGATGTTGCTTCAATCTATCTTCAAAGTAGTATCCCGTCGTAGTTCGAACGAGGTCGAACTCATGTTTTGTCGATGGCCTTGGCCATTGGGATGTTGCTTCGAACTGTCTTCAAAGTAGTATCTCGTCATAGAACGAGGTCGAACTCATGTTTTGTTGATGGCCTTGGCCATTGGGATTTTGATTCGAGCTGTCATCGAAGTAGTATCCCGTCGTAGTTCGAACGAGGTCGAACTCATGCTTTGTCGATAGCCTTGGCCATTGGGATGTTGCTTCGATCTATCATCTAAGTAGTATCCTGTCGTTGGAGGTTTTATTGTATTCTTGTAAGAGCCATATGTCGATTTTGTACATATAATGGAGATTTGATTATCTTTTCGTAAGAACCACATGTCAACTTTGTACCTACAATGGAGATTTGATTATCTTTTCGTAAGAACCACATGTCGATTTTGTTCATATAATGGAGATTTGATTATCTTTTTGTAAGAACCACATGTAGACTTTGTACATACAATGGAGATTTGACTATTTATATACAGTCCATTCATTATGCCTCGTCAGAGATTGTATCAACAGGCGGGGTAATGAACAGTACTCCGAACCTCGAGACATCTCCCTCCCCGCTTCGTTAAAAACCTCACCAGGAAAACTCGATTGGGACAAAGCCCGGATGAGGGAAAAAGAGTATGACTTAGGTGACATCTTCTTCAGAAGTGGAAGTATTTGAGATGGGCGACATTCCAGTTGTTTTGGAGTAGTTTTCCCTCCATTGTTTCTAACTGGAATGCTCATTTGGTCGCTGCGGCTCTGATTTTGTATGGTCCGTCCTTGTTTGTTCCTAGTTTTCCTTCATTAGGGTCTTTCGCTGCTTGTTTTTTGGCCTTGAGGACGTAATCTCCGACTTTGAGTGATCGTACTTTGGCTTTCTTGTTGTAGTACCTTTCCACTTGTTGTTTCTGGGCTACCATTCTTACGTGGGCCATGTCTCTCCGTTCTTAGACCTCGTCTAGATCTTGCAGCCTATTTTCATCATTTCTCGGTCCGCTCTCATTGGAGTATTTTAAGCTAGGCTCTCCAACCTCGACGGGTATAACAGCTTCAGTCCCGTAGACTAGTGAGTATGGCGTATCACTCGTACTGGTTTTTAGAATAGTACGGTATGCCCATAATACTTCCGTCAGTAGTTCGAGCCATAGCCCCTTAGCGTCCTCAAGCTTTTTCTTTAGTATATTCAGTATTACTTTATTAGAGGATTCGGCTTGGCTATTACCGGCGGGATGATACGGCGTGGAGAGTATTCGTTTGACATGCCATTTCTCGAAAAACTAGGTCATTTTCTTTTTGGCGAACTGAGGTCCTTGTCACAGCTGATTTCTTTGGGGATGCCGAAATGGCATATTATATTTTTCCATATGAATGACCCCTTGCTCCCATATCTCTGTGTATGCACCTGCTTTAACCCATTTAGAAAAATAGTCAATTTAAACTAAAAGGAAACGTACTTTACCTCGTCCGGTTGAGAGGGGTCCTACTATATCCATCCCCCACTTTATGAACGGCCATAGTGAAGTGACGGAATGAAAGAGTTCCCCTGCTTGGTGTATCATAGGGGCATACTTCTAACATTGTTCGCATTTCTTGACGTAATTCGTTGCTTCTTTTTTCATGCTAGGCCAGTAGTATTCTGCTCGGATGAGGCAATGAATGAGTGCACGGTTTCTAGTGTGGGTGCTGCAGTGCCTTTCGTGCACTTCTTCTAGTACTCGTCTTGTTTGGTTTGGTCCAAGGCACTTGGCCAGGGGGCCGCCGAATGTTCTTTTGTAGAGGTTATTATTTACAAGGTTGTATGTGGATGCCTGTATCCGAAGCTTTTTGGCTTCTTTCTTATCTTGCAGGAGCGTTCCATCCTATAAATATGTTACGAGACGGTTGCGCCAGTCCCAAGTCAGGCTTACAGAGTATACCTCGACGTGATCTATTGCAGAGTGAAGAAGGGTGACCACATTTTCTTTGTCGATATTTTTATGGTTGCAGCTAATTTGGCGAGGGCATCCGCTTTGATATTTTGTGCCTGGGTATTTGGTCGAGGTGGCATTCATCTAATTCTGGTAGCTTCTTTGATTTTCTGACTGGTACTTTTGTAGTCTCTGTTCTTTGATTTGGAAAGTCCCGGTGACTTGGTTCACCACGAGTTGAGAGTCGCAATGGAGGACGAGTCGTCGGGAGCCGTATTTGAGGGCTAATTTCAATCCTGCAATCATAGTTTCATACTCAGCCTCGTTGTTAGTCATCTCGGTGCATCATATGGACTGGTGAATTATTTCTCTCGAAGGAACTTCGAGGACGAATTCTAGTCCTGATCCTGAGGCATTACAAGCACCGTTGGTGTAGAGGACCCAGAGGTTGGTATGTGTGGAAGTGCGAAGTGTTTCTTGCTCTACTTCAGACAATATTTCTGTGTTGAAATCAGCAATGAAATCTGTGAGCACCTGCGACTTAATGGTAGTTCGCGGTTGGTATGTTATGTCGTGCTCGCTTACTTCAATGGCCCATTTGGCCAACCTTCCCGATAATTTGAGTTTGTGTAGGATACCCCTTAGGGGGAAGGTTGTAACCACTTTTATGGGGTGACATTGAAAATATAGTCTAAGTTTTAGTGAAGCTACGACTAATGCCAAAGCTAGTGTTTTATTAGGGTTTTACTGATATAGTAAATTGGAGATTGCGTATCTTCATTTTTGCGGACTAAGACGGCACTTATGGCATCTTTGGAGACCGTTAGATACACAAGAAAACATTCACCTGGGTCTGCCTTGACAAGTAAGGGTGGTGAAGATAGGTACGTTTTTAGTTTTCTCAATGCGTCGGCGCATTCTGCACTCCATTAAGTAAGTGATCTTTCTTTAGCACATTGAAGAATTTATGGCATCTATCCGACGATCATGAGATGAACCTTGATAGGGAGGGTATTCGCCCTGTTAGTTTCTGCACCTGCTTTTTGTTTGTCAGTACCTCCGGTATCCCTTCGATGGCTCTGATCTGGTCCGGGTTGACTTCGATACCTTATTGTGATACAAGGAAACCCAGGAACTTTCCTGACATTACACCGAAGGCACATTTTTCGGGATTCAGTTTCATCCCGTATTGCCTCAATATCTCGAAGGCCTCCTTCAGATGGCTAATGTGATCCTCTTTCTTTGTCGATTTCACTAGAACATCATCGATGTAAACCTCAATGGTCTTACCGAGTTGTTCTTTGAACATCTTGGTGACTAACCTTTGATATGTCGCCACTGCATTCTTGAGTCCGAATGGCATTACTTTGTAGCAGTACATGCCTCGTGAGTGATGAAAGTGGTTTTTTTTTATCTTCTTCAGCCATTAGGATTTGGTTGTAGATGGAATAGGCATCCTGGAAGCTCAATAATTTGTGTCCTAATGTTGCGTCGATGAGTTGATTAATCTGTGGCAGTGGGAAGGAATATTTCGGGCATGCTTTGTTTAGGTCGGTGAAGTCAACGCACATCCGCCATTTCCCGTTCTTCTTTTTTACCATAACCACATTGGCGACCCATTGGGGGTATTTTGATTCCGTGATGGAACCGTTGGTGAGTAATTTATCAACTTCTTCGTTGACCGCCTCATTGATGGAAACATTGAATTTTCTCCTCATCTGCCTTACCGGAGGGTAGAGAGGGTCAACGTTCAACCTGTGTGTGGCGATATCTCTTGGGATCCCAGGCATATCTGAGTAGGAAAAGGCAAACAAATCGGCATTGTTAGTCAAGAACTCACGATACTTACCTGGTTCCGAGAGGTTGTATCCCACATAGGCCTTTCTCGTGTTATCAGTATGGTCCAATTGAACGGGATCAAGATCTTATATGGTTGCTTCACAAGCTTCTACGATATTCAGATCTTTGATGGTTTCTGTTTGTGCGTCAGGTTTGGTTCCCGACACGCCAGATTACTATGCCTCTGCACTTGCCCCTTTTAGTTACTTGGTGTTCGTGCAGTCTTGGGATATCCGATAGCATTCTTGGGCAGTGCGTGGCGTACCTCGAATTCTGAATATCTCCCATGGGGTAGGAAATTTGATTATTTGATAGAAGCTCGACGGGATGGTGTGCATGGCATATATCCATGGTCGTCCTATGATGGCGTTATAGGTGGTTTCTTGGTTTATGATGTAGAATGTTTTTTCCAGGGTGACTCCCCCTACCAGGACGGGCAGCATTATTTCCCTAGAGGTTCGCTCTACTGCATTATTAAAACCCATTAGTATTATGCACCTTGGTATTATTTTATCCTCGAGCTGCATCTGCATGAGAACTCGTGGATGAACAATGCATACACCGCTACCGTCATCCACCATTATTATTTTTACATCAGTAAAGTTATAACCAAAGCATCATAGTGAGGGAAAGACAAACCGTCGGTATCCGACTTATCGAAGATGATACTGTCTTCGAGGTCGTCGTACCGTTCATGGGCGACCGTTCGTTTGAGTTTATGCGTGGTGGTGAATTTCACATGGTTAATTATTGTGTTATCGCCACTGCCAATAGTCATTTGTATGGTACGGGCTGGTGATGATGGTTTTGGAGGTCCCCGGGGTTGGTCACGTCCACGAGCGAAATTGGCCCTTCCTCGATCACTCAGATCATTCAGGTATCCCTCGTTTAATATTCTTTCCACTTCTTGTCGCAGACCTATGCAATCTTCGGTCTTGTATCCTCTTTCTTGGTAGAATTCACGCAGCACATTCGACCTCCTAACGCTCGGATCTGAATTCATTTTTTGTGGCCACTATACCTTCGTACGGAGCTTCTCTAGTGTGTACACTATTTTTGAAAAAGAAACACAAAAGTTATGAGCAGATAATAGTGGGGGCATACCTCTTTCACCTCGAAGAGGGGTAGCATGTCGAGGCACGACGTCTACATGTCGTGGAGGAGGTGGATTGGAGGTTCGGATATAGGGGTGGTGCCTTTCCTGATTAAAACATGGTGGTCGATCCCTTCGACTGTCGTTGTGACGATCTCTCCTTGCCGCAGTCTGGACCGATGTTAATCGCTGGAGCGGTCCATTCAGGTCATCCTCGTCCGCCCTTACTTCAGCTCAATAGGCATTATGGATCTCTTCCCTTATGGTGGGGGTATTTCATGAGTCTGCTTAGTCGCTTTTTGGTTGCCTTCGACCCGTTTCTGTTCAGCCCATTTTGAAAGGCTTCTACCGCCATTCCCTCTGACATGTTCGGTAGGCTCATTCTTACCATGTTAAATCGAGCTAAGAAGTCTCAAAGTCCCCCGCCCATTGTTTGCTTAATGGCGAAGATATCATTGAGCCGTGCTTCTGCCTTTTTCGCTCCTGCGTGGGCGGTGATGAACTTATCTGCCATTTCTTCAAACGTTGATATCTAACGCGATGGTAGTTGGTAATACCATGTCAAAGCTCCCCCTGTCTGAGTTATGCCGAACTTTTTCAGCAATACAGATGGCACATATTCCTTTGATATATCGTTACCTTTTACCGCGGTAACGAAATGGATCAAGTGGTCTTCTGGGTCCGTGGTGCCATCATATATTTTTAAATATGGCGGCATTTTGAAGGTTTTTGGAATATCTCCTTTGCTATATAGATGTTTGATGAACCGACCCACATCGCGTTTTGGTAACAACTTCGGAATACCTGGTATTTTATCGACCCTTTCCTGATGTTCCTTCATCTAGTGTCGGAGCGTTTTGTTCTCATTTTCCATCTCTTCTATTTTCTTTAGGATTGTCGTGAGCGCATCGTTGCCTGTATCGGTGACAGTACGGATGTTACCTATTCATATAGTGCTTGGCTCATCTGCGACTGTTGCGGCTTCTGCGGGTGATGTGTCTTCGCTATCTCTCTGAGCGGGTTTCTCGAGCATGTTGCTCAAGGTACAGGTCAACCATTCTTCTAGTAGCTTTTTGACAGCCGGCAACGTTCCTCCTGCTACGGATGTTGAGGTTTCTCTCTCGCGCAAGGTTATTAGATCCCCGTGCGGAGGAGGTAGGATCTCTCCCTCAGATGTGGCACTTAGTGTTGTATTTTTGTTGTCTTCTCCATTAGCTTCGTTGAGGGAGCTCATGAGGTTGTATGTAACATCCACTATTGCCTTTAGCCTCGCTTCTCCCTTTCCCGCCATAGTTGGTTTTTGTGAAGCTGAAAAAAGTGATTATTTCTTTCGAGAATCTAGATGAAAACTACGATTTCAGCTATAGAAATTCCCACAGACGGCGCCAAATTGTTTGATTCAAAAGTTATCAAAACCCTTTCGAACAAATCAATCTAAGGTGAAACGGTAAATCTTAAATAAGTGTAATAATCTCTAGAGTGAAAGATAGATAAAAATGAAGACTTCTCGTTCGTAAAAATGATATTCTCTTTTTCATTCGGAGCCTCCTTTTACAAGTTTATTACCCCCCCTTTATATACAAGGAATCAAAACCTCTTATGCAGTAAAAGATAAAGCACAAGGAATATTCAAAAGAATTTTTTTAATGTCCCCTAATGGGCCTACACCATTGCAAGGGTCATATAGTCTTTCGCCCGCCTTTAGGTCTAAAGGCGGTCTCTCTCAGGACATCGAATCGGGAAAAACCCGTCATTCGTCGTGCTCATCAATGATCGTCATTGGTCGTCATTAATCAAATTTGGACTCATACATGGGTAAAATCTAACTTTGTCACGTAGATAGATTGCATGGCAACACGATATTGTTTGGGATAGGTTTTATCCCTGGGATAAATGAGCAATAGAACTCTGTCCCCAAGAGAAGTGTCTTCGACTCGGTAACTCCTTCCCAGGAAGATGAGAGCAATATCCCGGTGAAGCAATAGTTTGGGGTATTACTGGTCTTCAACTGTCTCCAAGATATTAGGTATCCACTCATATTCACTATACTTTATATTTATTTCAGGCGAGTATCCTGGCGGTTGTTAACCAACTAGAGCGATGTGCAATAGTGGAACTAGGCATATGAACTTTAGACTTAGGCTATAAATACCCTCACTTTCCTCACTTGTAATTCATTCATATTTTACTCGACTTACTTTAATGTATTTCATTCTTGTGAAGCCGGGCAATCGATCTTGTGGCTTATAATAAAGCTCAATAAGATCATATTTTTTCTTTTGCTTGTCTACTCTAGTTGCTTTATTATCGTCGTTTATTGCTTATTTAATCTAATCATACAATTCATTCAATGAAGCTCTAATTTGAACCCATTGCTAGTGATCACATCAAATATAAATTTAATTATTTTATCCTGAAACTATTTTTGGGTTAAACACATTTACAAACCAAATTCAAAATTGCAACGAAAAAAAAACATTCTCATAGGTCGCCTTTGCTGAGTTTTTTGCTTTATTTCTTTTCAAATGCTTAGACTTTCTTTACCTATTTTTGCTGAATTATTGTTTATAGCCTGTGTGGTGGCTACTACAGTTAGCATTTTGTTTGAGGGTCTTTATTAATATTTTACTGTCTAGCTTTTGAATTTGGAATTTCTGATACAAAGTGCGCCTCCCCTTTCTGAAACAAAGAAAAAACGAACCAAAACAAAAAACAAGAAGAAAAGAGAAAAGGGGTTTTAGTCAACGGATAACTAATAAGCCAAAGTTTTCGGCACACGTCAAAGAAAACTACGAGAGCCTTTTTGATTAACAAAGTTGTATCCAATTTCCTCAACGGTATTGTCAATTCATATGATTTGTATATTTGAATTAGGTCTAATCTTATCCTATCTCTTATATGTACACACAAACACAACTACAACTTTAACTTACACCGTCCTCATTGCTTTGTCATTTATACAACGTCATATTCGCACAAAGATTCAACTTCTCGTAGTTTTCTGTTAACCTAAGTCTAAATATTAACTTGTAGGATGCTGATATTACTGTGTTCAAAATCAAAAAAATAAACAAACGTTAGTTCAATAAACAAAACGTAAAATAATTTTGAGTCCACTGAATGTACAATATGTCCTTAAGGAATTTAATCCTCTCATTGTTGCCCAAGGTATACGGATTAATTCCTACTAGGATAGAACGGAATAACTATTTTGTGATAGTGGCACTTCAAATCATAGAACTTCAGCAAACTCAACAAACGGAGCAAATCACACTTGACACTTATACTTATTTTAAAAATAATGCAACAGTGTAGAAAAGAGGGGAGAAGATTTCAGATTTTACATGTCTGATTTCCTATCTTAAAAATGAGGCTAAGCCTCAAAATTTATAGACAAAGGAAGATGATATGGAGAGGTGCAATCTAAAAGGTGTCTCTTCCATTTCCCATGCACACCCCTTAATAAAAACGAAACATAGGATTGCGCATCATAAAACTTAATCATCCCCTTTAAAAAAAAAAAAAAACTTAATCATCAAGTAATTTTATATCTAGAACTTATTTTACGAAATAGTTACCTCTCTCACTTGTTTTACTTCATTTAGTAATTTAAGAGATGCAAACATGTCGTAATAATTGGTCTAATTACTTTTCACTTATGCCTAAAAAGTCATATTTGTTTGAACTTTTTTCACTTATCCTTGGCTTATTCATTAGAAATAAATGACATGATCACCTAACCTTGTCCATTTTGACGGGAGAAATTAAAAAATAGCCAGATTTACCACTGGTCATTGAAAAATAGTCAAGTTTCAAAAGTCATCGAAATTTAGCCACTTTAAATTTGAGCGAAAACACTGTTCAAAATCCGGAAAAATACGCCCGTAAATTTTACGGGAGTTCCAGGATAACTATGCTGGAACTCCCGCAAATTTTACGGGAGTTCAAGCATAATTATGCTGGAACTCCAGTAAATTTTACGGGAGTTCCAGCAAGTATAATTGTCCAGTATAATATACTGGAGTTTGGAGCACTGGTGCTCCAGTCTCCCGCAAATTTTACAGGAGTTAGCAAAGTATACCGGTCCAGCATAATATGCTGGAATTCATACATAAATGCACCAGAACTCCCGTATATTATACTGGACCGGTCCTGTTGCAGTAAAAAAGTGACTATTTTTCATTGACTTGGTAAACGCTTGCTATTTTTCATTGCCCAGTATGAAAACTGGCTATACCGTGAAATTTTATCCATTTTGACCTACTCATATACGCCTTAGTCATAGGCAAAGGATCCAATGCCATGTTGTTTCACCAAAGAGTTTGAAAGTGACCAAGTCCATGGCCAAAAAAGCCTTATTTAGTGGTAACAAAAAGTGGTCTCCTATTAGACTTAACTATAGTAAAATAGTGGATATCTTTTTCAAATAGCGGTTGAACATGTGATCATCCTTCTGTAACTTTCGGTGGTTTTGATTAAAAAAAATGGTTATGACATTCTTTATATAACCAAACATGAATCTATTCCATTTTATTTTAATAAAAACTAAAAACAGGTTAGCATAAGTTATTAGAAGATATTTCAATCATTAAACACGTCGTTTGAATCATGATGTTAAGGAGAAAAAGATCATCACTACTACTATTTAATTTGTAAATTTCGATGATTTCTACAAAAGAACCCAATCAGTCCAAAATGAATATACCCTCCTGTATCGTAGGGTTATTATAGCAGAAGTGATGACCACCCGGCATTGATTGATGGTCTTAGATGTAACTAAGTGTAAAGAGAGAGTGAGAAAGGAGACAACTCGCAAATTATGAGAATTTGGAAATGGGCATTAAAATTTAAAGGGCGCTAGCCAATTAACATTTCAAGAAAAACTACGTGGAAGAAGGAGCATGAGAATTAGAGGTAAACAGAGACATGCTACAGAAGAAAATGTCAGGTCAAATTAAAAGAGCGGCAACCGAAGTGTTGGGTGGTTATAAATGTTACGAGGAAGAGGCAAACCCAAAAATAAAGAATATAAAATAATCAACGTGGAAAACTTTTTAAATCGAAGGTAAAAATCATATTAAAATTTGGTGTTTTTATCTTCTTTATTTTTTGGGGAGAACTTTATGAGACTAGTGTTAGTGTGTCACTTGTGTTTGTCTATTCGTGAGGTTGTTCTCTCGATATTTTGTACTCTCTTTTATTATAGTGGGTTGCTCATCTCCGCCGTGGACGTAGGTCAGTTGACCGAACCACGTTAAATGTTTGAGTCTCTTTTGGTATATTTCTCTTTGTTATATGATTTATCGTCGCTCAAGGTTTACTTTGCTAGTTTTCGCATGACACCTAATTTTCCGGTCCTAACACTAAAGGGGTAGGACCCCAACCGTAAGAATCATGGTGAGAATGAGGAGATGAAAAGAGTTATTAGAGCTAAAAGTGAGTATTATGAGAAGTTACCAAAAGCAGAAGGTGGAAAAGCTTCTGCAGAATAAAAGAGAGCTAAGAGAAATGCTAGAAATGTTATTAGCAAAGTTTGAGAGGAAGATCTAAATGCCTTGTATAAAAAATTAGGGAGACGAGAAGGGGACAAAAAATATTTAATATTATACTGGGAAGCGATAGAATATATCGTGAGTAAAAAAAGAATACCCTAATTTCAATTTAAAAATAAAGGAGACATTCAAAGTTTTTCTAATTATCATGGTATTAAACTTATAAATCATGCGATGAAATTCTAGGAAAGACTAATAGCGCATGGAGTTAGGGATCCACTACAAGACTAATAGAGAATCTGTTTGAATTTATGTCCAGTACATCCACAACAAAAGCTATTTTTGTTAAAAAGATTAGTGAAATTTATCGCGAGTGAAAGAAAGATTTGCATATAATATTCATTTACCAAGAAACATTATTTGGCAGGTATTGGAGAAGAAAATAATTTATACTCCCTCCGTGATTTTTTGGCATTTTATGTGTGATCCAAAATAATTGATTTTTTCAGATTTTAAAAATGAATTAATTATTTTTTTTATATTGCCGTTGGAGTAAATAGTGTTGGCGTATGTGTTAGGAGTGTTTATGTGAAAAGATAGTAAAGGTTAACATTGTCAATTTCATTTCTAATTAATGTAAAAAGATGGATTTCTTAATCTGTACGAAAATATCTAAAAAATCACTTATTTTGGACCGGAGGGAGTATTAAATATATAATTATCATAAAGGACATTTAATAAAACTGCCATTTACCAAAGATGTAAATTAATGATGGTGTTGAAGACAGATTTGTCTAGTCTGGAATCAAGAAAGACACTGACCATCAATTCCACAAAGTTCATTACATGATTTGTGCTATTATTAAGAATGGAAAGATTCCAAAATCATCCCAGTGGGTAAAATCTTCTTTTTTTCCTTGTTAAAATGATATATATGTTGATATCAACCACTCCTCCCTTAAGTCATGTCATTTGGATATAGCAAACAAAACATAATCTCTTTCTGTATATTAAAAAGGGATCATCTTGTTTCATTAATTATTGAAGCCTAACTTCATTATGGAATCTACTTTTGCTTTACCTTCAACTAAATAATAAAAAATTAAGGTTATCCCTTTCAAAATAATAATAATAATAATAAAGTTCTATACACTCCAACCACTCAAATCATGCACTCTATAAACACTATTCTTATGTAAAAGATAAGGAAGTTAGAATGGATGGCCATGAAGGAAAAGTAAAGTTTTTGATTGAAGTATCTTAAATTATTTTTATGATAATTAAATATGTTGACGACGACCTGTGGAGCACGAAAATTCCCCTCTCGTGTATCTATTATTTTATTTTATTTTTGTTAGTGTTGTTATTATATAATCATAAAAGCGAAGCGTGACGAACTTGAAAGTGGATGAAGACGTGATGGGCAAATAATGGAGAGAAAACAATATTAATTAGATAAATACAGTAAAAATACTGACACTGCTTAAGAAATATGAGCTTTGTTTAATTTGATTTATTCTTTTGATAAGTATAGAGGAAACGTGCCGTGCTTGAAAAGCCCTATCTTGCTTGCGACCAAGAAAGCCTGCCAAATGGATAATGAAAAAGAAAAGATTAAAAAAAAATATAGGATTATATGACTCGATGGATTGTAAGACATTGATTTATCATAAATTTGTCCAATTCCTCACTAGAAATTATTTATCTTTACGTACCAACAACCACGAATGAAATTATTGACTTGTCAATAGACATGAAGTCGTGCTATTTGGCAAAATATTCGACCCTAAGCTACTTTTCTTTTTGGTATTCAAAATCATGAAGTAGTAAAAATGGTGTTTTTCTTCTAATTTTCTTTTTATTTGACAAATCGAAGATAGAAAAGTTTTACTCTTTATCTCTATTTTTAAGTTTTATCAAACGAATAGAGCCTTATTTATTCAGGGGAGAAGCAAATAATAATAGACCACGAAAAGGAATGTTGAAAGGATGTTGGTTGACTTGCACTCAAATAATCATGTAATTATTATGCTATATCTACCCGTGTTTAATGAGGCATTGTAACAGCAAAATACCATATGAGTGAATACATACACTAATATAAACAAAAAATATATAGGGTGGAAGTTGCAGCTACTTCCTCCCTAGTTAGCTTTCATTCCCAAAGTATAGATATATATACGTTTTAAATTAGAATTATCACAAAAACCAACTTGTTACATCAAAAGTATAGCTTCAAATTAGTATTTACAAATTCTATTTGTTCTTTCTTGGATTTGGAAGTATAATTTTGAACCCGACAACCCTGTATTCTAGGGGTGTACATAGACCGGGTTGGTTTGGTTTTTATCAAAACCGAACCAAACCAACTATATCGGTTTGGATTGGTTCGGTTTTGTTGGGTTTTTCGGGTTTTCGGATTTTTTTGTTATATGAATATTATTTCAATCTTACTTTGTTAAAATTATAGATAAATCTTTGATAAGTGAATATATGTTTAGTAAATATGAAAGAAATTGACAAACATATGATCTATTAATATATTCTTATGGGAGAATTTTTTTAGTAACACATGATAGTTATTTTATTAGTCGTCTAACAATAATTTTTCGTTAATTTACGCTTTCAAGGTTAATACATGAGAGGATCCCAAATATTTCTACATTTTCTAAAGAAAATTCACTATAAAGTCTTAAAAATATAAATAAAATTTATATATTTATATGACGGTTTGGTTCGGGTTTTTTTACTCAATACCAAACCAAGTCAAACTAAACCTAGTCGGGTTTTTTAATCGGTTTGGTTTGATTTTTCGGTTTGGTGCGGTTTTCCGGTTCGGTTTGAACACCCCTACTGTATTCGATTAACTAATCACATTCTTGTGTTGGGTATTCTTTTTCTTCTTTTTTTCTTTAAAGAAAAAAAATATATCATGGTACATTAAATTAGAGGATTTTGGTAGGATCCTAGCTTCTATGATAACAAACAACCCTTTAATTTGTCACATGTATATACATATGTAGATATTGTCTTCAATTCATTTTAAATATCGTTTAAGAATATGACATACTCGATAACAAAACTATTTAATGGTATTGATTATTAAGATCATTTTAAAAAAATTATACTCTACTTTCCTCAAAATAAAAATAATTGTTGAAAGATTTTCTTAAAAAAAATGATGGGTCATTTATTGAACCAAGAGTAGATTTGAAAGAAAAAAAATGTCTTTTTGGTTTTTTAAAGTGAAATTTATTTTGGACAAAATTTATTTGACTAAAACTACAATTAAAATGACTGAAAGTAGTATTTAATTAAATACTTCGATATTTATAGCCAGTGCACTTTTATTTGTTGCTTTCGTTCAAACAGAAAAAGTTTATAGATCAAGTTTAAGGGCACGTACGTTAATCAATACATCAAAATCTACACAACTGAAAGAGTTTCAGCTTTGCCTCGTGCTTAACTGTGGGGAGATATTTCTATAATCCTAGTCCTTTTGCATACATCACCCACGTATCTTTAAACAATTTTAAATTTCTAAGAAATTATGGTGTTGCATTCATCAAAATCTAGGTGATATATACGAGCCTAACGACTTAGTTGTAGCAAAAACAAAAGTGACTAAAAATGGAGGGTGATTTGCACAAATAAGATAGTTTTGCACATCTAATGGTTACTAGGGATCTTGCTAGAATTAGGTTTAGCATTGTAATTACCTCCCTTCTTATTATCCACTTTAGTTTTGCCTTTATGAACATTAGCTTTGGGAACTTGCTTAGCTTCCCTTGCTTTGTGCCAATTGGTTGATGATTTCCAAGTATCTTTACCTTTGCTCCAAGAAGTTGGATGACTTCTAGACTTTCTATCCTTGAGTTGTTCTTCAATCTTGATTTCATCTGAGGATTCAACAACAATAACAAACCCAGTGCAATCCCGCAAGTGGTGAAATCTGCATCTTTATCTAAGGATTCAGATGAGAATAAATTCCAAGTATTAGCAATCTGCATGTTCAAGCAGTATATGATCGCAAGTTGGCCATTCTCTTCAATATTCGCTCTCATTCTTGTAGCAAGGTGTAGCGCTTCTTGAGGATGTCCTTTTGGTAATAATCTGGAACAAATCTAGCCTTCATGAAGCTCTTCAACTCGTCACAGTTACCAATAGGAGGATCAAGACTCTGTCTTAGTCTTTTCCTTGTAATCCTTTTTCAATAAGTGGATGTTGTTGGAAGAAAAGAAATGGGTATATCAAAGGAAGAGTGTCCCTTATAGATTGGGAGGAGCTCCTTCTTTCACTTTACAATTGTTCTTTAGTGGACTAGTAAGAGTAAAATAAGGTTCAAAGTCTTTTGAGCTCTGACTTTTATCCATTTCAGTATGAAAAATGAGATACAATTTCCTGCAAGTACCATATCCAAAAACTCAAGATATACAAAAACTAGGCATCCCTCCTGTAATAAGCAGGAACAAGAATTCTTAAGCATGAAAGGCAACAACTCCTCTCTACATCAGATCAAGATATATGTAGGTACCTTCCTCGTAAATGAGTTTGAACAACGAATTGCCAGACAATTATGACTGAGCAAATTTATTTCATTAAGTTTTCACGTGCCAGGAATATATTCATACAGGTTACAATACTAATTTACTGGAAGAAAAAAAAACTCTGAACAATAGCAGACGGAGAAGTACAAAGCTACAACATGTGGCGTCAAATGGAATAAATACCTAAAATTGCCTAATACATGGCGCACAATTTTACATTGATGTAATGCACTAAAGATAGGTCCCGGCTTACCCATGAGTGATAAAAGAGGCAAAAAGGAGATATCTCCTCTAAACAGTAAAACTCCCAAGGTGTTGATGAAATTACACTCTTCAAATAAAGAAACTTCGCAAATTTTTAAGACGACGACTTCAACAAGTTGTCTGAAGGTACAAAAGCTGCTCAGCTCCATTCAGAGGGTAACCTCAGCTGACTCTGGTGTTGATGACTGCAAAGGTTCCTGCAATGCAGGATTAATTGGGAACAGCATACACTGTGCATAATGAGCCATTAGCTGATCCACAAGCGCCAGGGCTACCATTGCTTCAACCATTGGAACAGCTGTAGCATCACAACATCAAAGCTATTGTCATTTTTTAGGAAAAGGGAAATAGAACAGAAAGAACAGCAGGTTTGGAAGTGGGAAGATAGCAGATCTCCTTTCTCGTAATGTTATCAATAAGTTATAACCAGGCAAGTCTCAATGGCTTCTAAGACTAGCCAAGGTTATAGTAGAGAATGCGGGGAGGCTATCAAAACAAGGAATAGCAGGCAACTATAATTTCAGAGACAAACCTCGGGGAACTACACAAGGATCATGGCGACCCCTAGCAATGAGTTCTGTGTCATGTTTATCTCTCGTCACAGTTTGCTGCTTTCTCTGCATGAGAAATGAAATAAGATAATTAAACCGATTTACATATAGTCCTGAAATAAATAATTGACCTAGTCAAATAATAAAATTTCAACTTATGAAATAACTACTATTTCTTGCGAGAAAATGGCAAACAAGAAGCTCAGCTTGACAAAAACATCTAGTAGTTCAACTCCAAATAAACAACGAAGACGAGGTGCTGGAGCAGTATAATAACATCATTTTACACTAGGAAGGACGAAAAAGAAATAAATGGATGGAAGACACAGAGTCAGAGTACTTACAGCAATAGTTGAAGTTGGCTTGAAAGCTATTTTCATATTGATAACTTCTCCATTTGATATGCCGCCCTGCAAATTAAAGCCATACTTATAATTTGCTCCTCTAAATAGACATACCAAAAGAATACTGCACACAGTGTACCTGGATACCACCAGATCTGTTGGTTCTTGTCCTGATTCGGGCATGCTCATCCATATAGAATTCGTCATTATGCTCGCTACCAGTCATGAATGTGCCTTTAATTTTCACCAGAAGCAAATTTATAAATTGTATGTCCATCAGAGAAAGTAGCACCTAAGAACGCTTGTAACAACAACAATATACTCGGTGAAATCCCGCAAGTGGGGTCTGGGAACGGTAATGTTTGCGCAGAATTTACCCCTACCTTAGGAAGGTAGAGAGGTTATTTGTGATGGACCCTTGGCTCATGAATAGTGAAAAAAGGCAATAAACAGACAGTAGCAACAACAACAAGATAATAGCACAACAGAAACTAATGGCCCAGTGTGCATTAACAATGATCTAGGAATGCGAAAGTACAAGAATGGTACCAATACTACCGGTAAGAAAGATACACTATGTAATAACAAGGAAGAGCCAGGACTAGGAAAATACAAGACTAGTAATGCTAGTGATAGAACTACAAGAAACTCTAGACTACCTGTCAACCCACAACATTAATTCTCGACCTCCACAACTTCCTGTCTTCCTATCGAGAGTCATTCCTCGGTACGCAGAAGTACTTCCATGTTCTGTCTAATCACCTCTCCCCAGTACATCTTAGCCCTCCCTCTACCCCTCTCTGGTCCGCCATGGTCAACCTCTCACACCTCCTAATCAGGTATCGATGTCTCTCCTCTTCACATGCCCGAACCATCTCAACCTCGATTCCCGCAATTTTTCTTCCAAAGGAGCCACCCCCACCTTGTCCATAATAACTTCATTCCTAATCTTATCCTTCTTGGTATGCCCACAGATTCTTCTCAACATCTTCATTTCTACTACTTTCATCTTCTGAACATGATATTTCTTGACTGGCCAATACTCGGCTCAATACAACATAGTCGGTCTAACTACCACTCTGTAGAACTTGCCCTTATTGTAAGTTATTGAAATAGGTCATAAGTGCTCAAAAACTATGGTTTAGAACTGATATGCCAACCTCAAATGCAATCCCACCAACTCACAGTTTGACTCAGTTGATAGTGAATAAAATGGGAAATGTTAGTAAAACCTTTATCTGCCTCATATGGTCAGAGCAGCAACCAACACTCTCTACGCAGCCTAGACCTAACTTGACTCCAACATGGTTTAAGGACCCAACAATGTTTAAAGTCCCGATCACCAGCTTCAGGCACCACCCTTCCTTTTCTTGTTGACAATCGTAGAAGCCTCATATTACACCATCATCTAACCATGAAGTCTTTAAAGAAGCTTGTCTGCATCTTTTATCAAACCACATCTTAAGCTACATTTTAGGGGACAGTTTCTTCTGAATTTCTACAGAAGTCAGAGCCCCATATAATACTCAGAGACGATGCCATTCAGAGTACATGCCATGGCAAAGGTCCATTATTTGACATTGCCCCCAGGAATTTGGTCTAGTTGCACATGATGTGTGGGTTAGGCATACCTCACGGGACAAACCCTTCTGCACACAAAAGTCTAGTAATTAACTGGAGAAGGGTAGGACGGTTTTATTATCCAACGGGTTTTGAACCATGCAACACTAGCCGGGGATTTCTCGGTTATCAAAACATTTTTGACGTTTTGACAGAATTGCTAAATGATTAGTACTATGCTCCTAGCATTATAAAAAATCTTGAAGGTATTTGGAAAGGTTGCAAAATTCACCCATTTTAAGAAAGTTTTGAGGAATCTATATCTGCTTAGGACTCATGGAGAATGCTTTGACTAAACATACCCAAGGGTCTCAGTGAAAAAGTTAAACTACATCTTGTAGAAACAGGGAAGTAGAGATGATGTACCTCCGAAGCCACTTCCAAACTCAAAACCCTTAGTTGCAGGTAATGACATGCAAGCTTTAGCTAGCTCAGCTTCAAGTTTATCGAAGACTGGTGTACCAAGACCCTAGTAAACATTAATAAACTCTCAGGCAGCTCTTTTAAAATTAGAGACGAAATTTTGTGTGGAAGTTACCAAAGAGGTGCAAATATACGTATTACACTTACAAATGAAAGGAGAGATAGCTTACCCGTGGGACATTTCTAACAATGCAAGTTACAACTCCACCAACAGAGTCCCCTCTCACACGTACAGCATCAATAGCAGCAATCATCTTCTCTGCATATTCTGGATCTGGGCATCGGACAATATTGCTTTCTATCTGGTATAAATATATAATTACCAGAAACAATAACTAGCTTGATCAGCATGAAAAACATCAAACAATCAAGTACATCAGACATGCAGGAGAATAATCTCAGTTAACTCGGAAGCTCATAAAATGACTATTATTGGTCAGCAAGGAAGCCATAAATAGAAGCACAAAAAGTTTCTCCAATTTTTTGCCTAATAACCCAGAAACATAGTGGCCTTCATGTGCTAAAGCAGTCTGTATCAGCTAAAGGGCCAGTGTCCACCATCGTATGCACAAACCTATACCATTACCCAAATTAGCATTGGCAGCTGCTTCAATCTCATGTCAGCTGCTGACTGGATGAGGTATCATTTATTTTCTTGTATCGAGCTTTAATGTAGCCTTGAGTGACAAAAAGGGTTAGAAGACAAACTTTGACGAAAGAAAGTCCCAGCCTAGACAAACCCTCTTGAGTCTCTACAAACTCATGATTAAACAAAACCTCGTCAAATTAGCTGAGTCAAATGCCCTTTCACTAGACAAGTAGTAGAGTCTCCTCCTCTTTCTTTACCCCAAGGATTGGTCAAACAAAGGGAAACGAGACCAGATCTTATGGAAGAAACCATTCCCTCTTCCCCAAAGAAAGGTCTTTGATGAAACAGAGATGATTATAAGCTAATTTTACATTGGACTCCAATATAGTGACAAAGCTAAACTGGCAAGGAGATTTGAGTGTCGCGCACAAAAATAACACATCGAGCAGTGTTACCCATCGTGTCTAATTGGTGAGCGCATCCAACTTGGCTTTCACTATAGAAAGCAAATTTTTGGTTGTAACACTATTACCTAACCATGGATATGCTTGATTGCACTCAAGGATCATGTTCCTTTATATTAGGTCATAACATGAATTAGACTAGTCATTATCCTATAATACCAACAGCTTGACTTTTTGGTATACCAATAAGGCAATAACATAATTTCAAGAGAAAGACATGGATGCTTCAAGTGTGTCCTTCTTTGTGCTGGATGATCCGCCCACTCTATGGGTGGAAAGGTATGAAGAGGGATGTCGCCGAGAATGTAGCTTAATGCTCGGCCAGCCGGTTAAGGTTGACCACCGGAGACCGCAGGACTCTTACAGCTAGTTCAAATACCATAATGGAAGTGGGACGAGATAGCCATGGACTGTCTCTTGATTGCGGAAGAGTGAGAGGCAACATGTCACCATTTGGTTCAAAAGCTTTAGCAAAAAGCAAAAACGTACCTGATCAATAAACATGGCTCGTATTAGTAGCCAACTATATTTATAATTCCATCCAAACATTCCCTAATTGCTCTCTTCAATATATAGGATTCTAAATAAGTGTACAATCACTGTTATCCAAAACATACATCTAGCTGCTTTGTACTTTGAAGTAATCATTCTCATATCCTCTTCCTAGAAACTACTTAAACAAAGGGTTGAGCAAGACTTCAAGGATTTTAATGAAGCTTAATCTGACATCAGGGATATCTTACAACTTATCGAGGAAGATGGATCATTTTTTCTGATTAGATGAGTTCACCAGAAGAAAGGTTATTGAATATGGTGATTAAAGCACACAACCAATGCCTTTTTCAAGCTATTGTCAACTCTTTCCAATATCCGGAAAAAAGCAAATGATATGACTATCTGTACAATAAGAATTTTTCTTTTGCTCTTCTTCTTCTTGAGAGAGAAACCGAGAAGTTAGCAACAAAGGAAAACTATGTTGCTAAGTGAACGAGAGATCCGTCCTAGAATACCTTTCTGAAACCTGCTCCACGAATCAATTCTTCATCTTTCTTATTTTCCAATAGAACACTTAAAACATTGCAGGGGGGTCCTATGACCCCCCCCCCCCAAATACTTGATCGAACTGGAATTATTACCCTTTTTATGCTTATGTTGCATGGAGAATAATTTGCACTTCCATGTAGCACGCGAGAGGACAAAATAAGCCAAAAATCACTGTATTTTCCTTTCTTTAGAATTAAAATATACTTTTTATTTTATTTTACTCTCCTTCATGTCCTGCATTACCATCATCACTTCCTTAGCTTTTGGATTAATTATCAGTCATTTTCTCTCTTCTTTTTTGTTTTACTTTTCCTTTTGGTTAATTAGCATTTGACCTTTCCTAACATTGCAGTTTCTGATCTTGATCTTCGGACTGGCCATACAGGAATCTCCTTCTCCCGCTTCGATTTCTTGAAGCCAAGAAGCAAACAACGGCCCAGTGTATTCCTAGAAGTGGGGCTTGAAGCCAAGAAGAAGACACAAAAATTGGGTACTGATTTGAGTATCAAA
>MU670009.1:27530-42303 GCA_026770625.1 Nicotiana glauca | reverse complement strand
ACCGGTTCGAGGTAAGTGGCTTGCCTAACCTTGTGTGGGGGACTTCGTCCCTTAGGATGTGATAATTGGTAATTGAATGCCTTGTACGTGAGGTGACGAGCGCGTACTTGAGCTATTTGTTAAAACCCGAGTTTTTACTTAAAATACTTGAATTGGATTTCTGTCCTATTTGTTTTATCCTACTTGCTATTATAGCCTGTGCTCGTATAGGAGAGCATGTTTAATTAACCTAAATTGCCTATTTGTTTAAGTTGCCTTAATTGTAATTACGTGGAGCATGTTAGGCCAGAATTATTTGTTGCCTTGTATTGTTTTACTTCAATTTCTGAATATTTCTCTGATTTTTGATTGCGCATTTACATTGGGACTACGGATGTGGAATTCCGGGAGCTCCCCCCCCCCTCTTTGTTTGTTTACTTTGGGACTACGGGTTCGATTCTCGGGAGATCCCCCTGCACTTTTATTTTGGGACTACGGGACGGTATCCCAGGAGATCCCCCAGCACTTTTATTTTGGGACTACGGGACGGTATCCCAGGAGATCCCCTGCACACTGATGATTGGACTACGGGACGGTATCCCAGGAGATCCTTTGATATTGATATGAGAGTTGGACGACGGGACGGTATCTCGAGAGATCCATTGGACAGTTGAGGAAAGGGCTACAGGACGGTATCCTGTGAGACCCTCGTTGACATTTTTACAATTTAGCTGTGCTTCCGCTGTGTTTCTGTTCTGTCTTTGTAGTATTATTATTTCATTGAGCTGTCATATCACACTGCTGCATTCATTAGTTTCGTCAGATTTCAACACTGTTAATATTTTGCTACTGTATTATTTCTGTCTCAGTAGGGCCCTGACCTTTCCTCGTCACTATCCAACCGAGGTTAGGCTTGGCACTTGCTGAGTACCATTGTGGTGTACTCATGCCTCTTCTGCGCATGTTTTTCATGTGCAGACCCAGGTACCTCTATGCAAGCGCATTATCAGTAGCTGCAGGGATCATTTCGGAGACTTGAGGTATATCTGCCGCGTCCGCAGACCGGAGAGTCTCCCTCTCACTCTACCCTTTAGTTAGCTAGATGCTATTCTGTTCTTCCTAGTTATAGACTTTCCGGATGATTAGATCAGTGTTATGTATTATTCTTAGCCTGTGTTGCCCGTGGGTTTCCGGGTCTTTGGGATAGTTTCAGAATTTAAAGTGTTAAAGTGTATGTGCCATGCGGCAACGGTATACATTACTCACGTACTTTGCTTTTGATTATAAATTTCGTAAATATTTATACTTCCGCAATGTGTTAGGCTTACCTAGCTGTGAAGGCTAGGTGCCGTTATGACATGTTCACAATTGGTGATCTAGGGTCGTGACACTTGTGATTTGTGGATTGGGCGGATTTAGTATTATGATATATGCGAGGCTCATCTAATATGTTCTGTTTTGGGAAGTCTATACTCTTAGACCTTAATCTAGTATATTTTGTATTCTTGGCCAGGTCTCTCCGTTTCTGTATAACATGCTTTAAAATTAGGGTGTCTAAGGCTTAATTGTGGACCTTATGCTACAAAAAGAAAAAAAATTCAAGAGTGACTTATGTATGAATGAGATGTTATGTCATAACTCTGCTCGCATTTTTCCTTGTGAGGTCAGACACTATTCTTTTAACATTTTGTAATCTGCTTATGGCAAGACAGATTGCCTCAATAAGGAATTTGGTGGGTTTTCATCTTTTCCACTTGCATGCATTTTATAAATGTCACATAATCATTTGCATTGTAATACTTCCAAACTAAAAGAAAATTTGAAGTAGCTCTTTGGTGAACTGATGTAGTTCGTTTGAAACTTCACCGACAAAAAATGATAAACAGATCGAAGAATTTTAAGCTACTATCTAATATCTTTCTAAGTTAAGTCATTTTTGGTATAACGATTTGCACAGTTATTTTGAGGCATCTCTGTTGTACGATGTTATGTTTCTCTAACAACTTTTTTGTTGTCTGATGTTATTTAGGTGACTTTTTCCCTTCTCGACTTTGATTTATTAAAACTACTTCCTTGCGGAAAGGGTGTTCAATGGCATGCATATCAATTCAAAAAACAAAAAGAGTAAGCATTCCAATTATAAAAACAAAAGAGAAATAATTCACGCCAGAATGGTTATCTGGTCTTTTACTTTATCAAATTATACATTACGCGCGAACACATAGAAGATATTAAAATTATAGTTTTGTGTTAGTGTCTGTGGTTATTATTGTAGTTGATGTACTACTTTTATATGTACTAGTCTCTATGTACGTGCCTCGTACGTGTAATAATAGGCACGCATAATAATTAACATAAATTGTGAATATAATGATTAACAGAAAAGTGTTAATCTCATACGCCTTATGATACAAAAGATTGCTACTATTAGCTAATTCATTTTATCTTATCACTATACTTTTCTTAATTAAATGGAGAAAATGGACAATGAAGACTTTCATGCACATGAGAAGACTTAATAAATTGAATCATGAAAATTTTGCTTCGTGTTGTGTCTTTTTTACTATATAAAGAAGGAGAAACATTTGGGAATATGCGAACAACTTTGACCTTGCAATTTATCTAGACACGTTATCACTTCGTAATATGTTTTCACAATATGTTGCAAATTTTGCCCTTTCCAATAGTACACTAAGTATAAATATTTTGTGATAATTTGAATATTTGGTTTAATAGAAATTCATACATTGGTTGTTGAATGCAAACAATTTACCTGGTTGTTTATTTTGGAGTAGTAGCTAAAGGTTAATGGGTGTAAATTACATCTCACTATAAATTGAACTCATAAATGTGTCAAAGTGCTTCTGCCTTATATATCCAACGCGCAAAACTTCTAGTTTTATCAATAATTTTGTTCCCCTCATTTGAATAATATAAACAACACACCTTCATTCATTTTTCTAAAGCTTAATTTCATGAAAATCATAAACTTACCCACGAACGATTATATTCGGGCAACAAAAAAGGAGCGGTACCCTTATACTAAACAGAAAGGGAGGTTCAATCGCATGTACCGTCGTACCGTCTTATTGCTCATCATGTAATTGGATTATGGTATCTCCTATGATCATACGTTGAGTTGGTTTTGTTCTAAATTATCTTTTTTTTTTGTATCGTAAATATAAACCTATATAAGTTAGTGATTGGATAAGTTCAATTAATTAGGAAAGTGGAGTAATTTTAAAGACCATTGGATGTATGTGAACATAATTATGCATGGCTATTGATTATATATTTTTTGTTTATATTTTATGTGCAGATCTTTAGAAGAGACAAATATTGGTTATCCGTTCTAAATTTTTTTAATGTATATAGATATAAACTTACGTGACTACTGATTAAATTGGGTATATATAAAAATAAACATGTGTCGTTACTGATTATATATATGTTGCTTTGTTTTTATGTGCAGTACTATAGAAGAGACGATTATTTGGTCAAAGACAATACAAATTAATATGAGAGAAACGTAGCCTTTTAATTTGTTTGTTAAGGTATAAGTTTTACATTTAATTTCTTTTTGGTCATACTCCTATGTTTGAATTTCATAAAATTTACCATCAGAAAAAGTTTTAACTATTAGTACAATTTTATTTATCCATATATCATGGAATTGTATCTTGATGACATAAAATATTCTTGGAAGAACAAGTAACCGAGCAAGTTTATCCATCATGGAATTGTATTTTGAAGACAAAGTATATATATATATATCTTTTGAATAGTAAGGAACAAAATTTCCTAATCAAGTTTCAATATAATCTTCTCATAATAATAAATAGATCACTGCAAATCTGTATCTTTATCTGCATATAACCACAATGCAATATATTAATAACTAAGACTTAATATTGTATGGGGTAAAATTCGATCTGCTACGTCCCTACGTCGGCGTGGATGACCGTCAGGCGTGCACGTACTAAGGAAGGGGTACGACCTAGGGATGATGGAACAAGCGATATCATAGGTCTCGTCGTCCTTTCGAGGGCATGTAGTCAGTTCGTGTATATTTTAGTATTTCAAGGAGGGTCCCTTGATATATAAAAGGGACCCAAGCATTGTAAAAGAAAGAGGATTTTTGATCGAACGATTCTCTATCTCTATCTCTCTCTAAAAACCACACTCTTTGACTTTCGATCTGCTGAGATCGAAAACGAACAAACATATCATATATCCCTAGGTCTTATTATATTCGATTACGATTTACCCCTTGATTTATTTCGATTGATTTTCTCGGAAAGTATTCGATAACTTTTGAGTCAAACAATTTGGCACCGTCTGTGGGGATTTCGGCAATCGAAATCATAGTTCATACCTAGGATATCAAAAAAACAACGGTCACCGTTCTTCACACTCCATAGAAATCGAACGATGGCAGAAAGAGAAGCAAGGATGAAGACAATAGTAGATGTAGCAACCAACCTCATAAGGCCTCTCAACGAGGCCGGTAGAGAAAATATCATAAGCACAACCCCCGATGGTGCACCAAATGAGGAGATCTCACCCTCTTCACTTGAAGACTTAACGATTCTGCACAAGAAAGGGGCTTCTACATCTGCCACCAAAGAAACACCCCCGGTAGTCAAAAATCTACTGGAAGAGTGGTTGACAAACACTCTAAGCAGTTTACTCGAAAAATCGCCTCAAGGGAACACCAGGGACTCACCGGCAGCAGACGTCACTACTGCCACCGGTGAACTCGGCGTTGTACGAGCAAGCAACACTCATATTGATACAAGCACCAGCAATGGTGCACTTGCAACCATCCTCAAGAAAATGGAGGAGATGGAGAATGAAAATAAAGCGCTCCGTGATCAAATGAAGAAGCACCAGGAAAGAGTAGACAAAATTCCTGGCACCCCTAAGCTACTGCCAAAGCGCGACGTAGGATGGTTCGTTGAACAATCGTACAGTGAGGAGGCTGCCTCTCACCCAATCCCAAAAACCTTCAAGATGCCACCATACTTAAGAATATATGACGGGACTACGGATCCCGAGGATCATCTGATTCATTACGTGACCGCTGTGAAGGGCAACGATTTGTATAAGGAACAAGTACCATCCCTACTGCTGAAAAATTTCAGAGAAACACTGACAGGAGGGGCCTTGACATGGTATTCTCAACTACCAGCTAGGACAATATCGACGTACGAAGAAATGGTGGACAAATTCGCCACCGCCCATGCAGGAGCAAAGAAAGCCGAAGCTAGGGTCAACGATATCTTCGCCATCAGGCAAACAACAGGTGAGATACTCAGGGACTTCTTGGTCAGGTTCAACAGAGTAAGAATGAGTTTGCCAAACATATCGGAAGGCATGTCGGTCGTAGCTTTCCAAAATGGATTAAACAAAGATGGTTCAAGAGCGACCAAGAAGTTGCTGAGCCAACTCATGAAATATCCCCCCACCACATGGGAAGAGACTCACAACGCCTGTTGTGCCGAAGTAAGAGCGGATGAAGACGATCTCAATGGGCCAACCCAACGGCTAACGACAATATAGTCAGAAGCAATAAGAGATCGACGCAACGACGGGCGACGGGAACAACCCCCACGCTTCAATAAAGTGAGGCATCAGCCTTACATTAGGACCCCCAATCCACCCCCTCCAAGGCACCCAGATGCTGCACAGAGACATGTCGTCCCACTCCGGAATGAGAGAGGTATGCCTCATTTATTATCTGCCCATAACTTTTGCATGTCCCCTTTAGAACTAGTGTACGCACTGGAGAAGCTAGGCACAAAGGTGTAGTGGCCGCAGAAAATGAAATCAGATCCTAGCACAAGAAGGTCGAACGTCGTGTGCGAGTTCCATCAAGAAAGGGGACACAAGACCAAAGATTGTATAGGTCTGTGACAAGAAGTGGTCAGGATACTAAACCAAGGATACCTGAAAGAGCTGCTTAGCGATAAGGGAAAGACCAACTTTGCCAGAGGATGAGATCAATCCCAAGGTCCACCAAAGACGCCTTCTCCAGCACGCATCATAAATATGATCGTCGGTGGCGGCGACGACTCCGCAATCAACCACATAA
The DNA here is from genome assembly GCA_026770625.1 of Nicotiana glauca. Lineage (NCBI taxonomy): Eukaryota > Viridiplantae > Streptophyta > Magnoliopsida > Solanales > Solanaceae > Nicotiana > Nicotiana glauca. The sequence continues at coordinate 36,230 of MU670009.1, read as the reverse complement.
AGTTCACCACCACACATAAACTGAAATGCACAATCGCCCACGAACGGTATGACGACTTCGAAGATAGTATCACCTTCGATAAGTCTGATACCGACGGTTTGTCTTTTCCTCATTATGATGCTTTAGTTATAACTTTGTGTATCGCCGATACTGATGTTAAGAGAATTATGGTAGATGACGGAAGTGGCACTTGTATTATCCATCTAAGAGTCCTCATGCAAATGAGACTCGAAGATAAGATAATACCGCATTGCATAACACTAATAGGTTTTAATAATGCAGTGGAGCGGACCTCCGGAGAGATATCATTGCCAGTATTAACAGGGGGAGTTACACTGGAAACCACATTCCATGTGATGAACCAGGAAATGGCTTACAACGCCATCATAGGGCGCCCCTGGATACACGCCATGCGGGCAGTCCCCTCGAGCTTCTACCAAGTGATCAAATTCCCTACCCCATGGGGTGTATTCAGCATCCGAGGCGAGTCACGTACCGCTCAGGAATGCTACCAGATAGCCCAAGAATGCACACACACCAAACAACTGAAAGGAGCAAGTGCAGAAGCATAGCAATCAGCCGTGTCGGGGGCTAAAGCCAACCCGACAGCGGAAGCCATCAAAGACCCAAAAATCGTAGAAGCATGCAAAGCAACAGTCGAAGACCTCGACCCGGTCCAATTGGACGACGCTGATAGCTCAAAGAAAGCCTACATCGGGCATCATCTCTACAACCCAAGTAAGCACCACCAATTATTAACTAACCATGTAGATTTGTTTACTTTTTCCCATTCAGATATGCCGGGAATCCCGAAAGACATCGCCACTCACAAGCTGAATGTCGACCCACTATACCCACCTGCACGGCAGATGAGGAGGAAGTTCAACGCTGCAATCAATGAGGCAGTCAGTGAAGAATTGGATAAATTATTAGCCAACGGTTCTATCAGAGAATCGAAGTACCCGCAATGGGTCGCTAATGTCGTCATGGTCAAAAAGAAAAACAGGAAATGGAGAATGTGCGTGGATTTCACCGACTTGAACAAAGCATGCCCAAAGGACTCATTCCCATTACCCCACATTGACCAGCTGATAGACGCCACCGTCGGGCACGAACTGCTAAGTTTCTTAGACACCTACTCTAGCTACAACCAAATCATGATGGCCGGAGAAGATCAAGAAAAGACAACTTTCATCACTCACCAAGGGACGTACTGCTATAAGGTGATGCCATTCGGGCTCAAAAACGCAGGAGCAATATATTAGAGATTGGTCACCAAAATGTTCAAGGAACAGCTCGGCAAGACCATGGAAGTTTACATCGACGACATGCTAGTAAAGTCGACAAAGAAAGAGGATCACATCGATAACTTGAAAGAAGCCTTTGAGATACTAAGACAGTACGGGATGAAGCTAAACCCTAAAAAGTGCGCCTTCGGTGTGGCCTCTGGGAAATTCCTGGGCTTCCTAGTATCACAACGAGGTATCAAAGTCAACCCGGACCAGATCAAGGCTATAGACACAATTCCCGAAACTTTGAATAGCAAGAAGCAGGTACAGAAATTAACGGGGCGAATAGCCGCCCTATCAAGATTTAACTCACGGTCCTCCGACAGATGCCATAAGTTCTTCAACATACTGAGAAAGGATCATGAGTTACAATGGAATGAAGAATGCATCGAGGCCCTGAGAAAATTGAAAGCTTACTTGTCATCGCCACCATTACTGGTCAAAGCAAACCCGGGCGAGTGCCTGCTAGTATATCTGGCCATGTCCAAAGTTGCTGTCAGCGCAGTCATGGTCCGCAAAAATAAAGGTACGCAATCTCCTATTTACTATATCAGCAAAACCTTAGTGGATGCCGAAACATTCTATCCAAACCTCGAGAAGCTGGCTCTCGCGCTGGTCGTAGCTTCACGAAATCTCAGACCCTATTTCCAGTGCCACCCTATAAAGGTGATAACGACCTTCCCCTTGAGAAGCATCCTACACAAGCCCGAACTTTCGGGTAGGCTCGCTAGGTGGTCCATAGAGCTCAGCGAGCACGACATATCTTACCATCTAAGAACCGCCATCAAGTCACAGGTACTTGCCGACTTTGTTGCCGACTTCAGCGTAGAGATACTGCCAGAGGTGGAACTGGAGGCCATTCGCACTTCCCCTAACACCGACCTCTGGGCTCTCTACACTGACGGAGCTGCCAACACCTCAGGATCAGTACTGGGACTCGTCCTTGAAGTCCCTACCGACAAAATAATTCGCTAGTCCATATGATGCCCCGAGATGACTAACAATGAGGCCGAGTATGAGGTTGTGATTGCAGGTATGAAATTAGCCATCAAATATGGAGCTCGACGACTCATCCTCCACTGCGACTCCCAACTTGTAGTAAACGAAGTCACCGGGACTTACCAAATCAAAGAACAGAGACTACAAAAATGCCAATCGAAAATCCACAAGTTGATGATCGAATTCGATGAATGCCGCTTCGAACAGATACCCAGGGCAAAAAATATAGAGGCAGATGGCCTAGCAAAATTAGCCGCGGCCACCAAGAATATCAGCAAGGAAAGGGCTATCACGCTACTCCATTCGGCCATCGATCACGTTGAGGTACTTTCTTTAAACCTTACTTGGGACTGGCGCAACCAATTTGTATCCTATATACAGGACGGGACACTCCCACGTGATAAGAAAGAAGCCAAAAAACTCCGCATGCAAGCCTCCCGATACAGCCTGATAGAGCATGATCTCTACAAAAGGACGTTTGGCGGACCCCTCACTAAGTGCCTTGGGCCGCAACAAACGAGAAAAATATTAAAAGAGGTGCACGAAGGCCATTGTGGCGCTCATATAGGTAATCTCTCCCTCGTCCGCTACATCATCCGAGCCAGTTATTACTGGCCCACTATGAAAATAGAGGCAGCAGAATATGTCCGTAAGTGCGAACAGTGCCAAAAGTACGCCCCTATGATACACCAACTAGGAGAGCTTCTCCACTCAGTCACCTCGCCGTGGCCCTTCATCAAGTGGGGAATGGATATAATTGATTCCCTACCAGCGGGACGAGGAAAGGTACGATTTCTTCTAGTTTTGACTGATTACTTTTCCAAGTGGTTAGAAGCAGGCGCGTATACACAGATACGCGAGCAGGAAGTCATCGCCTTTATATGGAAAACCATCATATGCTACTTTGGCATCCCTAAAGAAATCAGCTGCGACAACGGCCCCCAGTTCATCGGAAAAAAGACAACTGAGTTCTTCGAGAAATGGCACATTAAGCGGAAACTCTCCACTCCATATTATCCCGTCGCCAATGGCCAAGCCGAGTCCTCCAACAAAACAATATTGAACGTATTGAAAAAGAAACTCGAAGAAGCTAAAGGGCTCTGGCCAGAGTTACTACCAAAAGTGTTGTGGGCACATCGAACCACACCCAAATCCAGCATAGGAGAAACGCCATATTCATTGGTCTACGGAACCAACGCAGTCATACCCGTTGAAATCGAGGAGCCAAGCTTGAGATATTCACATACCAGTGGGGCAGAGAATGACGAAAACAAATTTCAAGACCTGGACGAGGCCGAAGAATGAAGGGACATGGCCCACATAAGAATGACGGCCCAAAAACAGCAGGCTGAAAGGTATTACAAGAAGAAGGCCAAAATAAGGCCACTCAAAGTGGGCGATTACGTCCTCAAAGCCAAGACATTGGCGTCAAAGGATCTGAGTGAAGGAAAATTGGGTACCAACTGGGACGGACCATATACAATCACATCAGCAGCGAACAAAGGAGCATTCCAGTTAGAAACAATGGAGGGAAAAACACTCCAAAACAACTAGAACGTCGCCCACCTCAAATACTTCCACTTCTGAAAGGCATCTCCTGAGTCGTACTCTTTTTCCCTTACCCGAGTTTTGTCCCAATTGGGTTTTCTCGGGGAGGTTTTTAATGAGGCAGCAGAGGAGACACCTGGGGGGTATCTGAGTATGAGTTTATCACATCGGCCACTCGACGTAGTCTCTGGGTCGATATAATAAAGGGACTACACTAGTTGAACTTCCAGTGCATGGGCAAAACTCTACATTCTACAGAATTATCTCCATTATGTAAGCGGCTATGGCCATTGTCTCCATTATGTAAGCGGCTAAGGCCATTGTCTCCATTATGTAAGCGACTAAGGCCATTGCCATTAAGCGTCGACCCAGTTCGACCACGACGGATAACACTTCAACGACAATCGAAGTCATATCCTACTGGCTAAGGCCATCGCCATTAAGATCGCCATTAAGCGTCGATCCAGTTCGACCACGACGGATAACACTTCGACGACAGTCGAAGTCATATCCTACTGGCTAAGGCCATTGCCATTAAGCGTCGACCCAGTTCTACCACGACGGATAACACTGCGACGACAATCGAAGTCATATCTTATTGGCTAAGACCATCACCATTAAGCGTCGACCCAGTTCGACCATGACGGATAACACTTCGATGACAGTCAAAGTCATATCCTACTGGCTAAGGCCATCGCTATTAAGCGTCGACCCAGTTCGACCATGATGGATAACACTTCGACGACAATCGAAGTCATATCCTACTGGCTAAGGCCATCGCCATTAAGCGTCGACCTAGTTCGACCAAGATGGATAACACTTAGACGACAGTCAAAGTCATATCCTACTGGCTAAGGCCATCGCCATTAAGCATCGACCCAGTTCGAACATGATAGATAACACTTCAACGACAGTCGAAGTCATATCCTATTGGCTAAGGCCATCACCATTAAGCGTCGACCCAGTTCGACCACGACGGATAACACTTCGACGACAGTCAAAGTCATATCCTACTGGATAAGGCCATCACCATTAAGCATCGACCCAGTTCGACTACGATGGATAACACTTCGACGACAGTCGAAGTCATATCCTACTGGCTAAGGCCATCGCCATTAAGTGTCGACCCAGTTCAACCACGACGAATAACACATCGACGACAGTCAGTCATATCCTACTGGCTAAGGCCATCGCCATTGAGCGTCGACCCAATTCGACCACGAAGGATAACACTTCGATGACAGCCGAAGTCATATCCTACTAGCTAAGGCCATCGCCATTAAGTGTCGACCCAGTTCGACTACGACGGATAACACTTCGACAACGGTCGAAGTTACGTCTTATATGATTAACTAAGATCGAACTTTGACTCACCTACGACGGTGGTTAGTCCAAGGGGGACCACCCCCAATTAAGCTACCCCCAAGACCGCCTACATCATTTCGATATTGCCCAAAGTCACAATAAATTCTTCACAAACAAACGAACATCACCTCCGCGAAGGTGAAGTTTCGAAAAATGAAGAACAACCAGAAAGGAATAACAGCAAAAGTATATTCATATATTACAACAAAAGAATGTATCTACATTCAGCCCCGCGAAGGGCCCCCATTACATTCCAAAAAAAAGGGAGAGAAACAAAACATATATCAACCTAAGGCTACTCGCCATCCTGTCCATCGACCCCGGGGTGGTAGGCATCGTTATACCAGGGATCAGAATCTAGCCGATTGACATCCTTCGAAGCATAGCCTTTACGTTCAGAGGAATCGGAAGTGTACATGTAGGCTTCTCAAGCGGAACGAGCCTCGAGCTGCCGCATCTGAACCTCCTCCTCTGTAACTCGACCTGCAACATAAATCTCCTTGAACACATCCAGTTTGGCTTCAAAATAAACCCACATCTCATGCGCGTTATGGCGCGCATCCCGATCAGACGGGGGAGGAAATGAAGAAAGATGCGAAAGCCGAACCACGTCCTCGGGCCTTGGCAAGGCACCCTACCTAAGAACGCCAATATCTGCAACCTTGGCTTCGAGTTCAGCAGTCAGGTCCGCCACCCTACGTTGCAGGTTGGCATTCTCCGCCGCCACCCCCCGACTAAGCTCCAGCTCTTCACCCCTCAACTTGAGGAGTGATTCCAACTCACTGTTACGGGCCACTGCCCTCATCAGCTCTGCATCTGTCTGCTCTAATTCCGCTACTTTACGTTCTAATTGGGCCTCCTTCTGCTTAAAACCCTCCCAAAAAACCTGAAACTCAGGATCTTGCTGGAAAAGATCCGCCGCCGCCTAATGCTTGGAGCGGTACCGCTGGTACCTCTTTACCATCTTATTGAATATGGTCACCTTTTTCTGCTCACGGCGCCTCCGCTCTATCTCCAAGACAAGGGTCTAAGAGGAAAGATAAGAAGTAGTAAACATCAAACCCGACCTCACGACACGCAAAAACAAATGGTTACCTGTAGAGTCATGCCGGCAACCCGTTGAGACAGCTCCGCATCACTGACGGTTTTTAGCGTTTCACATTCAGGGGTGGCACACAACAAGGCAAGCTCCAACGCCGCCTGTTCGCTATGCTGTAACAAATTATAAGCCCCCAGAATCATGATTCGGCGGTCGAACCCGTCCGCCGTCATCTCCACGTGTGTGAGACCGCCCACAAACTCATCCACATCTCCCTGGATGACCTCGGAATCCAATCTCTCAGCAACTCCACCAACTCCATCAATGATGGTCGCTGAGCCACCTACAACGGCACGAACCAAGCTAGTACCGGCAACGGCGCTCCCTTGATGGGCCGACCTCCCAAAATGAATAGCGTCGGCCATAAATACGGGTCTAGGCATTTGACGAGGCACGCTACTCCTTGCATCTTCAGTAGCCACCGCCTTGCCCATCTCAAGCCTTCGCCTTTTTCTCTCCACCGACTCCTCGCCCTCAGAAGACTCGTCTGTAAATTGTGGAGTCAGTACCGATGGCGTTGTTTCTCTTGCAATTGCCATCACAGGCACAACTCCCTGTAAAGGAACTACAGAGATACCCCCTCGGATGGATGCACAAAGTATCTCTTGAGTATCCGAAGCCACTCCGCCCTCTTCTTGGGAACACCTCAACCTGTCGACACAGATGAATCAATTGATGAAACTTGTAAAACCTGCCAACTAAAGTCAAGAAGCTACCTGAAGGACCTACGGCACCGTAACGCTGAAGGAATACGGACCATGTGCGAGTCTCTTTCGCATAAGGTAGCAAACCGGCTACCCATTACCTAACGCCATTGATGAGTCGGGGTGGGTCAGCCCTCGCTGCAAATAAAAAATAGTAATAATACAATTAGAATCGTCGCAGCCACATATGGCAAAGAATTCAATGAATGGAAACGCTTACGTTTCGAATTCCACTTCTCCGGGAATCCGGCAGGGTTGAATACTAGGTGTTCCGTCTTAATGAAGAAGTATATGCGCCAGTACCCGCGACTGGGTCAGTCATCGATCCTGACCACCAGTCCCTTCGCACCACGGCTCCTCAAATCTAGCATGGTACCCCTTAGGTAACCGACGCTGAATAGCTGTAAAGGATGGTGGACAGAGACCTCGCACCCAACTAGCTCAGAGTATGTGGACCGTATCTGACATACCTTTAAGGTATATGAAGTGAGCTGAGACAGGCACACATAAAAATGGCAAAGTTCCTTCGCCAAAGGAAAGATAGGGAGACCATAACCGATTAAAAACGGATATTCATAGAATATGCAATATCCCGGTCTATGGATGTTCGCTTAATCGGTTCCCGCCGGGACCATCTCCACATGAGCAGATATGCCGCACAATGCACTAAGATCATCCAAATGATCTCGCGTTAACTTAGAACACTCTGAAGGTTGCGCGGGAGAATCTTTGTTGAAGTCATTCCGAGTTAGAAGTTGCTTTGGCAGCAAGTTATCCACAGTGAGAGGGGTGAGGTCCTCTTCCCTTTCTACTTCATCACCGCCAGAGGGAGGCGGTATATCTAATGGAATAGCATCAGTAGCCCTCAGGTTATCCCACCGAGATTTAGCCATGGTTTCCGTTCAAGGAATAGTGTATGACACAGCGGAAAGGAAGGTTTCTGAGAAACAGTGAAGTTTCGGTGAAAGAAGGTGTTTATTTAGAAAGTAAAAGAAAAGTGTTTGCAAATGACCAAAAGTTACATCAAGTTAAATCCTTCCCCTATTTATAGGATTGGGTGGCGTTAGAATCGAAGTGGCATATTTCAAACGGGCGCGGGAAACCAAAATGTCAGAACGCCTTTTTGTGTTACCTCGAGAATACGCGTAATGATGACGCATGTGCATGCTGACGTCACTTGAATAAAGGGGTTACACGTCAGCTTTTCAATGGTCTCAAATATTATCTCCCACTAGTTACGTTACCACCTTCGAACCAGGTCAAATTCTCCCAGAATAGAGTTCGAGGGTCCGCCCATCGGGGATGCACCTTGATGCGACCCCGACAACGGAGGGACTAACTGTATGGGGTCAAATTTGACCCGCTACGTCCCTACGTCAGCGTGGATGACCGTCAGGCGTGCACGTACTAAGGAAGGGGTACGACTTAGGGATGATAGAACAAGCGATACCATAGGTCCTGTCGTCCTTTCAAGGGCATGTAGTCAGTTCGTGTATATTTTAGTATTTCAAGGAGGGTCCCTTGATATATAAAAGGGACCCAAGCATTGTAAAAGAAAGAGGATTTTTGATCGAACGATTCTCTATCTCTATCTCTCTCTAAAAACCACACTCTTTGACTTTCGATCTGCTGAGATCGAAAACGAACAAACATATCATATATCCCTAGGTCTTATTATATTCGATTACGATTTACC
>MU670009.1:4009-26553 GCA_026770625.1 Nicotiana glauca | reverse complement strand
AGTTCGTGTATATTTTAGTATTTCAAGGAGGGTCCCTTGATATATAAAAGGGACCCAAGCATTGTAAAAGAAAGAGGATTTTTGATCGAACGATTTCTCTCTCTCTCTCTCTCTCTCTCTCTAAGAACCACACTCTTTGACTTTCGATCTGCTGAGATCGAAAATGAACAAACATATCATATATCCCTAGGTCTTATTATATTCGATTACGATTTACCCCTTGATTTATTTCAATTTATTTGCTCGGAAAATATTCGATAACTTTTGAGTCAAACAAATATAATGTGTTACTAACGCAAAAAGAGAAATTTAGGATAAAGAAGACAAAAATTGAAAGAAAGACACGACTTTGATTACATTATCTTGAACTACAAAAGATAGATAATTAAAGTTTCTATCTTTCATCATAAAATAGTGTATTTTATGGTAGCATGAAATTAAAACGTTTTACAATAAAAATAAAGAGAAAAACTAGACCTACATTAAGTTGGTGAATTTAGTGTATCTGAAGATAGTTGGAGTGCCAGGAAGAGTATTACAATATATTGAATACTTCAAAAGTTGCTCTCGAAATCAAATAAATACATACAATTTCATAATGGACATTGATCTTTAGGTTAAGAGTCCTTACAAACTTGGCAAATGGAAATTGCAGCGGTAGATTTACCAATTCAAAGTTTATAATTTTTTTAATTGATTTGAAACCCTAATTATTAGATAGAGTGTTAAAGATCACCATTTTATTCTATGTAGGGTATTAATCGGTTTATATTTCAGGGTTATAAAGATATTTACTATCCCTTTTTCAAATATAACCCATACATTATGTAAGTCTCCCAATCTAACACAATTAAATATTTGTTTATAATTAGGAAAAATAAATTCTTTAAAAATAAAATTATTCACGTGCCTTTCTAATCCAAGTAGGATCAACTTTGTAGGGTATGTATAGTTTAAATCGAAAAAGAATTCCATCATTAGGTAATTTATAATTAGATCCTTAAATTATACAAATATTTAAGGGCAAAAAAGTTGATCAATATTATAGGGATATTTTAGTCGTTCAATATTTAGCATAATTTATTCGTGCTTTTATAATAATATATATATATATATATATATATATATATATATATATATAGGTAAATAGATAGATATAGAATATAGATATAGATATAGCTAAAAAGAGATATTGATGTCCAACTTGTGGGTACTAGACGCATGCTACTCCATTTACATGCAAAACTATAAGTCAATTTTCTCTTGATAATTTGGAACCATATAAATAAGCGTAATATTTTAGGAAGTTGGCTCGAGATATGACTCTAAATGAAAAATGAAAAGACCTACTAAAATTAAGGTTGAGCCTGTTTGATATTTAAGATAACTAAAATGTGCTTTCAGAACTGTTAGGTAAAACTGCAACTTCTTGCTCTTTGTTTCTCTTTACTCGTCGCTTTGAAAGACTCTAACTCCGATGTTTATTTCATTCATTGTCATTTACTGTTAGAAGAAATTAAAAAACTGTAAATGATAAGAAGTATTCCGAGTCTACAATTTCCTTGTGCTTCCTTAAGCAATTTTAACCTCTTAACAAGTTGCCAAGGTAATAGATTAAATCCTCCCAGGATGAAACGGAATAAATCTTCCTGCAAAAGTGGCTATACAAACTGCAGGATACCAACGAACTCAAAGACCAGAGCAAAATCACACTTACGAATTTGAAAGAGAAATTGCAAAGTAGAATGCAAGAGTTTCAGAAGGAAGGAAGTTCTATATTTTTCAGTGTGTGAAAAGGAAGCCATGCCATGCCTCAGAATTTATAGTCAATTGTAGGAAGAGGTGTGATGATTGTTCATAATGTGAACAACTATTGGAAAGGAAGAGGTGTCTGTTCAAAAGAGAAAACCAATGTTTTGTATTCCAGTTAATTCTGTTAATGAACTGACTGGCACTTAATTAATTCTTAAATAATTAATTAAATAAACTTTGTCAAATAAATTAATCTCATCGATCGATCATTTGACAAATCCAAATCCAAATCCAAATGCGAATCCAAATCTGAATCTGAATCCGAATCCGAAGCCGAGCCGAGCGACGACGACGACGCGAGGCTTCATTCTCTTCAACTCCTTTAAGAGCTCTAAGAAGTAATCCTATATTTATACACACAAATGTAGTTGTCCTTCACCAATGAGGGACAAAGTTCATTTGACAAAGCTCACTTAATCCAAATTTTCATTTCCCTCCATTTTATTTCCCACCAATTTCCACTTCACACTTCTAGTCTTTAAAGCCCAATGGCTTAAAGTCCAACAATTTCCCATATGAATGGGAATGACTGTAACAAGAATGAACTTAGATGAAAGCTGTGTGATTTGCAAATAAGGATTAATTGCATCTGGATAAGTAGGTTTCTCTTTGAACTTTCCGTACTGAGCATATGTCGGATATACTCGGTCAATTGGTAGATTTGATATCCTTGAACTGTCGAACTTTAGTGTATACCTAGACAACCATATGACACACAACCAACCCTTAACCGTCTTTTGGTTCTCATTGTTGTGTTCGTTTCAGCCATGAACACCGCCTGGTTTCATAAGTGCGTAGAGAATTAGCCTTACAGAATTCTCATTGAAGCGGATTCCACTTTACACTTACATAGGTAATTCATAAACGTGTAATCCTTTAGATTGATACTATTCGATAAATACCATATCAAACTTAGGTAATCATTAAAGAACGTGTAAAGTTCTATCCTTGCTACTGAACATTGTCTTCATTACAAAGATTTTACTTTCACAATGTTGAACCGGTTAATCACAACTTTGTTTGAGCTCCTTGAACCTAGATCTCGGAATATCCAAAATTCTAGGTAGAGTTACCGCCATGATGACTTGTCCTCGGCCATATTCCCATTCCCTTAGATGATTTCTCAACTCCCTCTCTAGTTAGGCCATTTGTAAGCGGATCCGCCACATTATCCTTTGATCTTACACAATCAATAGTGATATTTTATGTCTTCGTCGTATATGACGAGACTTTTCGTTATACATAACGCTCCCTGCCCGTCCTATTGCAGCCTCACTATCGCAATGTATGCATATAAGAGCCAAAGGTTTTGACCAGAATGGAATATTTTCTAAGAAATTTCGAAGCCATTCAGCTTCTTCGTCGGCCTTATCCAAAGCTATAAACTCTGATTCCATTGTAGAGCGAGCGATGCAAGTCTGTTTGGAAAACTTACAAGATACGGCTCCTCCACCAATAGAAAAACATATCCACTTGTGGACTTTGTTCTGTTGAGCTGGTTATCCAATTTGCATCACTATATTCTTCAATAACCGCAGGATACTTATTGTAGTGCAAAGCATAGTCTTGGGTATATTCCAAATATCCCAGAACGCATTTCATTGCCACCCAGTGATGTTTGTTGGGATTACTTGTGAATCGACTAAGTTTACTAATTTCACAAGCTATATCAGGACGTGTACAGTTCATGATATACATTACACTTCCCAACACACGAGCATAATCCAATTGAGACGCGTTTCACCTTTATTCTTTTCAATATGATGGTTTAAGTCAATTGGAGTTCTTGCACTTCTAAATTCCAAGTGTTTGTATTTTTTAAGTACCATTTTCACGTAATGTGATTGAGACAAAGCCAGACCCTGAGGATTCCTCGGGATTTTAATTCCAAGAATTACATCGGCAACTCCTAAGTCTTTCATATCAAACTTACTAGCAAGCATACACTTAGTAGCTTGAATGTGATCAATGTCTTTGCTCATTATTAGCATATTAGCAACATATAAGCAAACCATGACTATATGATTTGGAACGTTCTTAATATAAACACATTTATCACATTCATTAATCTTAAAGCCATTTGACAACATTGTTTGGTCAAATTTTGCATGCTATTGCTTGGGTGCTTGTTTTAGTCCATAAAGGGACTTAACAAGTCCACACGCCTTCTTTTCTTTTCTCGGAACCACAAACCCTTTAGGATGGTTCATGTAAATTTCTTCCTCTAGATCACCATTTAAGAAGGTTGTTTTTACATCCATTTGATGTATTTGAAGACCATACAAGGCGGCTAACACTATTAGCATCCGAATGGATATAATTCTTATTACCGGCAAGTATGTGTCAAAATAGTCAAGACCTTCTCGCTGCCTAAATACTTTGACAACAAGTCTTGCATTGTATTTGTCAATAGTACCATCGTCTTTCATTTTCTTCTTGAAAATACATTTAGAACCCAAAGTTTTGTTACCCAGAGGAAGATCAACCAATTCCCAGGTGTTATTGCTCAATATGGATTCTATTTCACTATTGACAGCCTCTTTCCAATATTGTTCTTCTGAGGAAGATATTGTTTCCTTGAAGGTTTGAGGCTCATTTTCTAGTAGGAAAGTCAGAAATTTGGACCGAATGACATAGATGTTCTTTGACATTTACTTTTTCTCGGATTTTCCTCATTAGGCATACCATCAGTTGTTTCCTCCCTAGGTCGTTTTAACTTTTGGTGGGACAATTCACTTTCCTTTATATGGATAAATAGTTTTAAAGAGTTCAGCATTATCTGATTCTAATATTGTATTAACGTGGATCTCAGGATCTTCTGATTTATGAACCAGAAAAACGATATGCCTTGGTATTGGTTACTTATCCAATAAATACACAATCAACCGTTTTTGGACCTACCTTAACCCTTTTAGGTTTAGGAACTTGTACCTCAGCTAAACACCCCGACACTTTGAAGTATTTCAAGCTGGGCTTCCTTCCTTTCCATTTTTCATAAGGAATGGACTGTGTTTTTCTATGAGGTACACGGTTAATTATTCGGTTAGCTGTAAGTATAGCTTTCCCCCATAAGTTATGTGGTAAACCAGAACTTATTAACAACGTATTCATCATTTCTTTCAATGTTCGATACTTTCTCTCCGCAATTCCATTAGATTGTGGAGAGTAAGGGGCAGTTGTTTGGTGAATAATGCCATTTTCCAAACATATTTCTTCAAAAAGGAGATTCATATTCGCCACTCCTATCACTTCTTATCATTTTGATCTTTTTATTTAGTTGTGTTTCAACTTCACTCTTGTATTGCTTGAAAGCATCAATTGCTTCATCTTTACTATTAAGTAAATAAATATAGCAATATCTCCTACTATCATCAATAAAAGTAATAAAATACTTTTTCCCACAGGGAGATGTTGTTTACTTCATGTCGCAAATATCTGTGTGAATTAAGTCTAAAGGGCTTGAATTCCTTTCAATGAACTTATAAGGATGCTTAGCATATTTTGATTCCACACATATTTGACATTTGGAATTAATACAATCAAATTTTGGCAATACTTCTAAATTTATTATTTTTCGCAATGTTTTGAAGTTGATGTGACCTGGGGTGCATGCCATAAATTGTTTGACTGAAGTAAGTAAGAAGAAGTATTAACTTTATTGATAGGAACTGCTATTACATTTAGCTTAAAAAGGCCCTCATTCGGGTAATATTTTCCTACATACACATCATTCTTACTTAGTATAACACTATGAGAAACAAAAATACATTTGAATCCATTCTTGACAAGAAGTGAGGTAGACACAAGATTCTTACGAATTTCTAGAACATGGAGAACTTGGTTTAGAGTCACAATTTTTTCCGATGTCATTTTCAACGCAATCTTGCAAACTCCTTTAACTTTGGCTGTAGACGAATTTCCCATGAAAATTGTCTCGTCGTGTCCTGCGGGACATAAGAATAAAATAACTCCTTGTTAGCAAAAACATGGCGGGTGGCTCCAGAATCAATCCACCATTCTTTAGGATTTCCTACCAAGTTGCATTCAGATAACATGGCACACAAGTCCTCCATTTCGTCAACATTTTCAACCATGTTAGCTTGATTCTTATTCTTCTTCTTTTGTACATCATTCTTTGGTGCACGACAGTCCACAACCTTATGTGCAAACTTTCCACAGTTGTGGCAATTACCCTTGAACTTTTTCTTGCTTGGGTAATTCTTTGGTCTAGAAGCCTTCTTTCTCTTCTCATTTTGTGGCGCCATCAACAATATTAACCCTTATTATTGTCGATTTTCCACGTGACTTCTTTTCAATATTTTTGTTGTCGTCTTCTATCCTCAACCAAACAATCAAATCTTCAAGTGTCATCCCCTTACACTTGTGTTTTAGATAGCTCTTAAAGTCCTTACACAACGGAGGTAACTTCTCAATGAAAGAGGAGACTTGAAAGGTCTCATTTATGACCATACCTTCAATAATAAATTCATGATTAATAACAAGATAAATCTTATTAATAAAATTAATCATTCGGGTCATACCTTTAGTAAGGAGGTCATGCACAATGACTTGTAATTCTTGGACTTGAGTTATGACCGACCTAGTGTCAACCATCTTGAAATCCAAAAACCTTGCAGCCACAAACTTCTTAAGTCCGGCATCCTCAGTCTTGTACTTCTCCTCAGGCGTATTCCATAACGCTTTTGAAGTTTTCATGACACCATAGACATTCTACAAGCTATCTTCCAAACAACTCAAAATATAGTTTTTGCACAAGAAATCAAAATGTTTCCATGCTTCAGTTACAACAAATTGTTCGTCATCCGGTGTGTCTTCGGCCACGACCAGAGGATCCTCCTTGATGAATCGCTGAAAACTCAACGTAGTAAGATAGAAGAGCTTCTTCATTTGCCAACATTTGAAGTCAATACCGGAAAACTTTTCGGGTTTTTTTGCTGGTGCCATAGCATGTGCAGGAGTTGAACAGCTCGACGAGGCAACAACACTCGTAACAGTAGCACCTGTTCCATTAGCATTAGTTTGGTCCTCCTTTGCTATTTTTTTTTCTGTAAAGTTGGCAACAAACAGAACTTTCAAAATCAGTAAAGGTTTTATATCTTCAAACTGAATACAAAACCAAACATTCAAAATATAAACGGTGAAGTTTATTATATTCTTCAAACCGTATTCAAATTTAATACCTCGGTAAAGTTTTTATGTTCTTGAAACCGGAGTAAAAAATATATCGGAGTAAAAAGTACCAAGGCTTTAGTCTCCAAAGCAGTATATAGAAATTAAAATATATTTCAACATAGAAACATTATTTTATAATTCCTTAAGGTTGTTGTCGCTACTGTATTAAAACAGAAATTAGAAAAACTGTTAGAAGAAATTAAAAAGTTGTAAATGATAAGAAGTATCCTGAGTCCAAAATTTCCTTTTGCTTCCATAAGGAATTTTAACCCCCTCACAAGTTCCCAAGGTAATGGATTAAATCCTCCCAGGATAAAATGGAATAAACCTTCCTGCAACAGTAGCAATACAAACTGCAGGATACCAACAAACTCAAAAAACGGAGCAAAATCACACTTACAAATTTGAAAGAGAAACTGTGAAGTAGAATGCAAGAGTTTCAGAAGGAAGGAAGTTCTGTATTTTTCAGTGTGTGAAAAGGAAGCCATGCCTCGGAATTTATAGGCAATTGTCGGAAGAGGTGTGATGTCTATTCATAATGTGAACAACTATTGGAAAGGAAGAGGTGTCTGTTCAAAAGGGAAAACCAACGTTTTGGATTCCAGTTAATTCCATTAATGAACTGACTGGTACTTAATTAATTCTTAAATAATTAATTAAATAAACTTTGTCAAAAAAAATTAATCTCATAGATCGATCATTTGACAAATCCAAATCCGAAGCCGCAGCCGAGCCGAGCGACGACGACGGCGTGAGGCTTCATTCTCTTCAACTCCTTTAAGAGCTCTAGAGAGTCATCCTATATTTATACACACAAATGCAGTTGTCCCTCACCAATGAGGGACAAAGTTCATTTGACAAAGCTCACTTGATTCAAATTTGCCAAATTTTCATTTCCCTCCATTTTATTTCCCACCAATTCCCAATTCGTACACTTCTAGTCTTTAAAGCCCAATAGCTTAGCCCAATGGCTTAAAGTCCAACAATCCCCCACATGAATGGGAATGATTGTAACAAGAATGAACTTAGATGAAAGCAGTGTGATTTGTAAGTAAGGATTAATTGCATTTGGATAAGTAGGTTTCTATGACGACCCGGCCCGTCGTCTCATGTGTTACTGTCCCGTTTTTCCCATTTATTGCTTCTTAATGCTTCATTATCTGTATGTGGTGTGTGAGAGTTGATTGGGATTGGTTTTGATAAGAAATGAGGCACTCAGTCTCCTTAAGGAAAACTTAAGTTGGAAAAGTTAACCGGATGTTGACTATTGAGTTAGAGGACTCGGTGTGATTTTTGGTGGTTCGTTTAGCTTCGGGGGATGATTTATGACTTAGGAGTGCGATCGGAATTGATTTTGGAGGTCCGGTGTAGAATTAGTCTTGAATTGGCGAAGTTAGAATTTTGGCGAATTCCGGTTGATAGGTGAGATTTTGATCCGAGAGTCGGAATAGAATTCCGAGAGTTGCTGTAGCTTTGTTGGTTAATTTTGGATATGTGTGCAAATTTTTAGGTCATTCGGACATCGTTTGGTTGGGTTTTTGATCGAATGCGCATTTCGAAAGTTGTAAAGAAACTTAGGCTTGAATCCGATGTGAATTGATGGCTTTAGCATTGTTTGATGTGTTTTGATGATTGGAACAAGTTTGAATGATGTTATGGGTCATGTTGGTGCCTTTGGTTGAGGTCCCGGGGGCCTCGGGATGATTTCGGATGGCTAACTTTTGGAATTCCATACAGTAGAAGGCATGTTGTTTCTGGTATTTTCGCTTCTGCGGGTCTTGGACCGCAGAAGCGTAGCCGCTTAAGCGGAGCTGTGATTGTAGAAACGGTGAGGATATGGAAGGCAGGTTCCGCAGAAGCGGAAGAGCGGACCCCAGAAGCGGAACGGACCGTAGAAGCGGAAGAGCGGACCGCAGAAGCGGTACCGCTGGTGTGAAAGTAGAACCGCAGAAGCGGATTTTTGGAAGTTTAACGAAGACTGCAAAAGCAGAAATCTGGCCGCAGAAGCGAAAACTGGACTGTTCAGAGGGGTTTTTATTTAACATTTCATCCGCGAGGGTTATGTATTTTCCTCCATTTTTTAGCAAGCTTTGAGAGCTTTGAGGCAACTTTTGAAAAGGGATTCAAGGAGGAATAATTGGAGGTAAGATTCTTGAACATAAAACTCGTTTTTATTGAGAAATCTACGTAGAAATTCATGGAATTAAGCCTAAAATGAATGAATTAGGGCTTGTGTTTTTTATATTTCAAATTGGAATTTGATAGGTCATTTGAGCTCGGATTTGGGAGTTCTTGGTATGTATGAACTCGTGGCGAGACGAGGAATCCAGTAATGTAAGTTTTGTAATTTTTTGAGAAGTGGGCCCGGGGCTCGGGTTTTGCTAGTTTCGAGATTTTTGCTATATTTTGATTGTTTTTGATTGGGTATTGTTCCCTTGGCATAGTGTGATATGTTCGCTCTGATTTTGGTTAGATTCGACGCGCGTGGGGGCTGAATTGAGGGGCAAAGGCATCGCGAGCTTGAGGTTTCACCGGTTCGAGGTGAGTAATACTTGTAAATGATATCCTGAAGGTTAGAAACCCCGGATTTGCACATCATAGTACTGTATTGTAGTGACTTGCACGCCAGGTATGAGCTTGGGGTAGAGCACCGTTGGGGATTGTGACTTGGTCCGTCCCGGTTGTTGATTTTACTGCTTGATTGACTGAAACCTACTTGATGTTATCATGATTTGGGCTGATTGCCATGTTTTGGGCTTCGTGCCGATTATTTGAATCCTTCAGGGATTGATATCACTATTTTTGCATTTCTTTGCATATTATTTGATCTCGGTCCAAGGTTTTAAATATTGTTTTGCAAACTCAGCCATCTTTCTATGATTTGAAAACTTAAATGATATTTTACTGACGTTCGAAACTGTGGACTGTTATTTGAATGTTTCCCTAGTTGCTATCTGCATTTCTGGACTGAGGATGGATCGGGCTGCACGCCGCAGCGGTGGGATATTGATATTGCGCTTGGGCTGTAGGAGCCCCTCCGGAGTCGGAACCCCTATAGTGAGCGCGGGTACCCAAATGGATCGAGCTGCGCGCCGCGATCATATGCATTGCATTGCATTGCATTCATGCATTGGTTCCTGTTTGTGCTACGCGACATGACATTCAGCACTCTCATATCATTGGCATTCATGCTATTTCTTGCACTGTTACCAGATACCCTGGTGTTATTTGTAATGGAATGTTGTGCCCGAGGGGCTGACTTATGTGCGGACTTGCACTATCTGATTATGCATTCAGTTTCTTGACTGTTGGGAAAAGGATATTTTCAAAAGAGGTTTTTAACTGAGCTAGATAATTTCTAAAGGATTTTTATGGAATTACTGTTTTCTCAAGGGTCTTACTGTCCTATATAGCATGATGGGGTGCTTTACGTGTTTTCTTACCGTTTAGTTATTATTTACTCTTATTACTCATTGAGTTGGAGTACTCACTTTACTCCCTGCACCTCGTGTGCAGTTGCAGGTATTGTTCACCCGGTAACGGGTTTTGAGCTGATTGAAGGTATCACTATTGTAGCGGAGTAAGGTGACCGCCAGCGTCCGCGACACCTGATTTTCCCTTCTTTGATTTTAAATTTGATTCATTTAAATTACAGACTCTGTAGTGGTGTTCAGGCTTCTTTAGATGCTCGTGACTTGTGACACCCCGGTCGGGTTGTGTTGGGTAGTAAATGTCGGCTATTAATGTCATTAAGTCATATTATTCATTCATTTATGTTTATTAATTGTTAAAAAGGGGCATTATTATTCTGTTGGATGGCCTTGTCTTCACGAGAGGCACCATCACGACCGGGTTTGGGAATTGGGTCGTGACAAGTTGGTATCAGAGACTAGGTTACTAGGTCTCATGAGTCATGAGCAGGTTTAGTAGAGTCTCGCGGATCGGTACGGAGACGTCTATATTTATCCTCGAGAGGCTGCAGAACCTTTAGGAAGACTTCACTTTCTTGGAATTCTTATCGCGTGTTGTGGCAAGGCCACGTGAAGTTATGACCTTTCGAGGAGGGTTCAGGTACTCTATTTCTATAATGTCAGACAGGGTCTCAGCTTTGTGTTGTAATGGTACTGTTGATCTTGGGGTACAGCTCTTTCGTTTGAGTCATTTGTCATGATTTGAGTATGTTCAGACCACCCATCATTAGTGCGTGGATTATGCAAGTTGTGGCTTAGGCCTGTGATGAGGTGTCGTATCACCAGAGTGGTTCGTTGAATTCGAGGTGGTCGTTGGAGTCATTAATGAATGCGAACTGATGTGATTCAGCTGATTAGAGGGTTTATATCGAGATTTGGCCCAGAAATCTATTGTGGCATTAGTCAACAGGGAAGTGGCTTTATGTATGGGTAATCTGAGGAATGGTTACGGTTTATCGCATGTTTTATATATCGTTGGCAGTATATGAAAGTGATGGAATAAGACTTTTACTAATAAGAAGTTTTCTATCGGTATTTGGTTACTGTGGGCAACTGCCGTGAATAGAGTCTATCATTTCGAGTGTATGGATGAAGTGGTATATTATACGGTTCCACCTGAGGTTGCAGGTGTGGTTTATTACTGCTGGTTCGGGTTTATTCTGGGTATGATTTTGGAAAGTGCAATGTGGTTCTACGGTTTATGGCCTAGATGGACTGTGAAATTTCAGCGGAGTTGTATTATCGGACCTATGTAAGATAGGGTGACGGGGGATCACCCCGGGTATATGCTTGGTAAGGTCATTTAGCTATAGGCTGGCTTCTAGGACAACTCTGGGTACGCTCGAGGACGAGCGTTTTTTTAAGTTGGGGAGGATGTGACGACCAGACATGTCGTCTCATGTGTTACTGTCCCGTTTTTCCCGTTTATTGCTTCTTAATATTTTATTATCGGTATGTGGTGTGTGAGTGTTGATTGGGATTGGTTTTGATAAGAAATGAGGCACTCAGTCTCCTTAAGGAAAACTTAAGTTGGAAAAGTCAACCGGATATTGACTATTGAGTTAGAGGGCTCGGATTTGATTTTCGGTGATTCGGTTAGCTTAGGGGGATGATTTATGACTTAGGAGTGTGATCGGAATTGATTTTGGAGGTCCGGTGTAGAATTAGGCCTGAATTGGCGAAGTTAGAATTTTGGCGAATTCCGGTTGATAGGTGAGATTTTGATCTGAGGGTCGGAATGGAATTCCGAGAGTTGCTGTAGCTTCGTTGGGTGATTTTGGATATGTGTGCAAATTTTCAGGTCATTCGGACATCGTTTGGTTGGGTTTTTGATCGAATGCGCATTTCGGAAGTTTTGAAGAAACTTAGGCTTGAATCCGATGTGAATTGATGGTTTTAGCATTGTTTGATTTGTTTTGATAATTGGAACAAGTTTGAATGATGTTATGGGTTATGTTGGTGCCTTTGGTTGAGGTCCCGGGGGTCTCGGGATGATTTCGGATGGCTAACGGGGAGTTTTTGGAATTTCATACAGCTGAAGGCATGTTGTTTCTAGTATTTTCACTACTGCGGGTCTTGGACCGCAGAAGCGTAGCCGCTTAAGCGGAGCTGTAATCGCAGAAGCAGTGAGGAGATAGAAGGCAGGTTCCGCAGAAGTGGAAGAGCGGACCGCAGAAGCAGTATCGCTAGTGCGAAAGTAGAATCGCAGAAGCGGATTTTTGGAAGTTTAATGAAGACCGCAAAAGCGAAAATCTGGCCGCAGAAGCGAAAACTGGACTGTTCAGAGGGGTTTTTATTTAACATTTCATCTGCGAGGGTTATGTATTTTCCTCCATTTTTTAGCAAGCTTTGAGAGCTTTGAGGCAATTTTTGAAAAGGGATTCAAGGAGGAATAATTGGAGGTAAGATTCTTGAACCTAAAACTCATTTTTATTGAGAAATCTACCTAGAAATTCATGGAATTAAGCCTAAAATGGATGAATTAGGGCTTGAGTTTTTGATATTTCAAATTGGAATTTGATAGGTCATTTGAGCTCGGATTTGGGAGTTCTTGGTATGTATGAACTCGTGGCGAGACGAGGAATCCAGTAATGTAAGTTTTGTAATTTTTTGAGAAGTAGGCCCAGGGCTCGGGTTTTGCTAGTTTCGAGATTTTTGCTATATTTTGATTGTTTTCGATTGAGTATTGTTCCCTTGGCATAGTGTGATGTGTTCGCTCTAATTTTGGTTAGATTCGACGCGTGTGGGGGCCGAATTGAGGGGCAAAGGCGTCGCGAACTTGAGGTTTCACCGGTTCGAGGTGAGTAATACTTGTAAATGATATCCTGAGGGTTAGAAACCCCGGATTTGCACATCATAGTGTTGTATTGTGGTGACTTGCACGCAAGGTATGAGCGTGGGGTAGAGCATTGTTGGGGATTGTGACTTGGTCCGTCCCGGTTGTTGATTTTACTGCGTGATTGACTGAAACCTACTTGATGCTATCATGATTTGGGTTGATTGCCATGTTTTGGGCTTCGTGCCGATTATTTGAATCCTTCAGGGATTGATATCACCGTTTTTGCATTTCTTTGCATATTATTTGTTCTTGGTCCAAGGTTTTAAATACTGTTTTGCAAACTCAGCCATCTTTCTAAGATTTGAAAACTTAAATGATATTTTACTGACGTTCGGAACTGTGGACTGTTATTTGAATATTACCCTAGTGTCTATGTGCATTTTTGGACTGAGGATGGATCGGGCTGCATACCGTAGCGGTGCGATATTGATATTACGCTTGGACTGTAGGAGCCCCTCCGGAGTCTGAACCCCCACAGTGAGCGTGGGTACCCAAATGGATCGGGCTGTGCGTTGCAGCGGTCATGTGCATTGCATTGCATTCATGCATTGGTTCCTATTTGTGCTATGCGGCATGACATTCAACACTCTCATATCATTGGCATTCATGTTATTTCTTGCACTGTTACTAGATACCCTGGTGTTATTTGTAATGGAGTGTTGTGCCCGAGGGGCTGACTTATGTGCGGACTTGCACTATCTGATTATGCATTCAATTGCTTGACTGTTGGGAAAAGGATATTTTCAAAAGAGGTTTTAACTGAGCTAGATAATTTCTAAAGGATTTTCATGGAATTACTGTTTTCTCAAGGGTCTTACTGTCCTATATAGTATGATGGGTACTTTACGTATTTTCTTACCGCTCAGTTATTATTTACTATTATTACTCATTGAGTTGGAGTACTCACTTTACTCCGTGCACCTCGTGTGCAGTTGCAGGTATTGTTCACCCGGTAGCGGGTTTTGAGCTGATTGAAGGTATCACTATTGTAGCGGAGTAAGGTGACCGCCAGCGTCCGCAGCACCTGATTTTCCCTTCTTTAATTTTAAATTTGATTCATTTAAATTACAGACTCTGTAGTGGTGTTCAAGCTTCTTTAGATGCTCGTGACTTGTGACACCCCGGTCGGGTTGTATTGGGTGGTAAATGTCGGCTATTAATGCCATTAAGTCGTATTATTCATTCATTTATGTTTATTAATTATTAAAAAGGGGCATTGCTATTCTGTTGGCTGGCCTTGTCTTCATGAGAGGCGCCATCACGACCAGATTGGGGAATTGCATTGTGACAGTTTCCGTTTGAACTTTCCGTAGTGAGCATATGTCGGATATACTCGGTCAATCGGTAGATTTGATATCTTTGAGTCGTCGAACTTTAATGTATACCTAGACAACTATATGTCACACAATCAACCCTTAACCGTCTTTTGTTTCTCATTGCTGTGTTCGTTTCAACCATGAACACCGCCTGGTTTTATAAGTGCGTAGAAAATTGGCCTTATAGAATTCTCATTGAAGCGACTTCCACTTCACACTTACATAGGTGATTCCTAAACGTGTAATCCTTTAGATTGACACTATTCAGTAAATACCATATCAAACTAAGGTTATCATTAAAGAACGTGTAAAGTTCTATCCTTGTTATTGAATATTGTCTTTATCACGAGAATGGACCAAAGATTTTACTTTGACAATGTTGAACCGGTCATTACAACTTTGTTTGAGCTCCTTGAACCTAGATCTCACAATATCCAAAATTCTAGGTAGAGTTACTGCCATGATGACTTGTCCTCGGCCATAATCTCATTCCCTTAGATGATTTCTCAACTCTCTCTCGAGTTAGGCCTTTTATAAGCAGATCCGCCAGATTATCCTTTGATATTACATAATCAATAGTGATAATTCCACTAGAAAGTAGTTTTCTAACGGTTTTATGTCTTCGTCGTTTATGATGAGACTTTCTGTTATGCATAACGCTCCTGCCCGTCCTATTGTAGCCTTACTATCGCAATGTATGCATATAGGAGCCAAAGGTTTTGGCCAGAAAGGAATGTGTTCTAAGAAATTTCGAAGACATTCAGCTTCTTCGCCGGCCTTATCCAAAGCTATAAACTCTGATTCTATAGTTGAGCGAGCGATGCACGTCTGCTTGGAAGACTTCCAAGATTCTGCTCCTCCACTAACAGAAAAACATATCCACTTGTGGACTTTGTTTCTGTTAAGCCGGTTACCCAATTTGCATCAATATATTCTTCTATAACCGCACGATACTTATTATAGTGCAAAACGTAGTCTTGGGTATATTCTAAATATCCCAGAACTCGTTTCATTGCCACCCAATGATGTTTGTTGGGATTACTTATGAATCGACTAAGTTTACTTATTGCACAAACTATATCAGGACGTGTACAGTTCATGATATACATTAAGCTTCCCAACACACGAGCATAATCCAATTGAGACATGCTTTCACCTTTATTCTTTTCAAGATGATGGTTTAAGTCAATTGGAGTTCTTGCACTTCTAAATTCCAGGTGTTTGAATTTTTCAAATACCATTTTCATGTAATGTGATTGAGATAAAGCCAGACCCTGAGGAGTCCTTCAGATTTTAATTCCTAAAATTTCATCGGCAACTCCTAAGTCTTTCATATCAAACTTACTAGCAATCATACACTTAGTAGCTTGAATGTCGGCAATGTCTTTGCTCATTATTAGCATATCATCCACATATAAGCAAACAATGACTATATGATTTGGAACGTTCTTAATGTAAACACATTTATCATATTCAGTAATCTTAAAGCCATTTGATAACATTGTTTGGTCAAATTTCGCATGCCATTGCTTAGGTGCTTGTTTTAGTCCATAAAGGGACTTAACAAGTTGACACACCTTCTTTTCTTTTCCCGGAACCACAAACCCTTCAGGTTGGTTCATGTAAATTTCTTCCTTTAGATCACCATTTAAGAATGCTGTTTTTACATCCATTTGATGGATTTGAAGACCATACAAGGCGGCTAACGCTATTAGCATCCGAATAAATATAATTCTTGTTACCGGCGAGTATGTGTCAAAATAGTCAAGACCTTCTCGCGGTCTAAATCCTTTGATAACAAGTCTTGCCTTGTATTTGTCAATAGTACCATCGTCTTTCATTTTCTTCTTGAAAATCCATTTAGAACCCAAAGTTTTGTTACCTGGAGGAAGATCAACCAATTTCCAGGTGTGGTTGCTCAATATGAATTGTATTTCAATATCGACAGCCTCTTTTCAATATTGTGCTTCTGAGGAAGCCATTGCTTCCTTGAAGGTTCGAGGCTCATTTTCTAGCAGGAAAGTCAAAAAAGGTAGACCGAATGAAGTAGATGTTCTTTGACGTTTACTTTTTCTCGGATTTTCCTTATTATTCATACCATCTGTTATTTCCTCCCAAGGTCGTTTTGACTTTTGGTAGGACAATTCACTTTCCTTTTTATATGGATAAATAGTTTCAAAGAATTCAGCATTATCTGATTCCATTATTGTATTAACATGGATCTCAGGATTTTCTGTTTTATAAACCAGAAAAACGATATGCCTTGTTATTGGTTACATATCCAATAAATACACAATCAACCGTTTTTGGACCTATCTTAACCCTTTTAGATTTAGTAACTTGTACCTTAGCTAAACACCCCCACACTTTGAAGTATTTCAAGCTGTGCTTCCTTCCTTTCCATTTTTCATAAGGAATGGACTGTGTTTTACTATGAGGTACACGGTTGATTATTTGGTTAGCTGTAAGTATAGTTTCCCCTCACAAGTTCTATGGTAAACAAGAACTTATTAACAACACATTCATCATTTCTTTCAACGTTGGATTCTTTCTCTCCGCAATTCCATTAGATTGTGGAGTGTAAGGGGCAGTTGTTTGGTGAATAATGCTATTTTCCAAACTTATTTCTTCAAAAGGAGATTCATATTCGCCACTCCTATCACCTCTTATCATTTTGATCTTTTTGTTTAGTTGTGTTTCAACTTCACTCTTGTATTGCTTGAAAGCATCAATTGCTTCATCTTTACTATTAAGTAAATAAACATAGCAATATCTCGTACTATCGCCAATAAAAGTAATAAAATACTTTTTCCCACCGCGAGATGGTGTTGACTTTATGTCACAAATATCTGTGTGAATTAAGTCTAAAAGGCTTGTATTCCTTTCAAAGGACTTATAAGGAGGCTTAGCATACTTTGATTCCACACATATTTGACATTTGGAATTAATGCAATCAAATTTGGCAATACTTCTAAATTTATCATTTTTCGCAATGTTTTGAAGTTGTTGTGACCTAGGCGTGCATGCCATAAAGTGTTTGACTCAAGTAAGCAAGAAGAAGCATTAACTTTATTGATAGGAACTACTATTACATTTAGCTTAAAGTGGCCCTCATTTAGGTAACCTTTTCCTACATACACATCATTCTTACTTAGTACAACACAATTAGAAATAAAAATACATTTGAATCCATTCTTGACAAGACGTGAGGTAGACACAAGATTCTTGCGAATTTTTGGAACATGGAGAACTTGGTTTAGAGTCACAATTTTTCCCGACGTCATCTTCAATGCAATTTTGCCAACTCCTTTAATTTTGGATGTAGACGAATTTTCCATGAAAATTGTCTCGTGGGTCCTGCGGGGGCATAAGAAGAAAATAACTCCTTGTTAGCACAAACATTGCGGGTGGCTCCAGAATCAATTCACCATTCTTTAGGATTTCCTACCAAGTTGCATTCAGATAACATGGCACACAAGTCCTCCGTTTTGTCAACATTTTTAACCATGTTAGCTTGATTCTTCTTCTTCTTCTTTTCTATATCATTGTATGGTGCACGACAGTCCACCGCCTTATGTCCAAAGTTTCCGCAGTTGTGACAATTACCCTTGAACTTTTTCTTGCTTGGGTAATTCTTTGGTCCAAAAGACTTCTTTCTCTTCTTATTTTGTGTCACCTCCTCAACAATATTAGCCCTTATTATTGTCGAGTTTCCACGTGACTTCTTTTCAGCATTTTTGTTGTCTTCTTCTATCCTCAACCAAACAATCAAATCTTCAAGTGTCATCTCCTTATGCTTGTGTTTTAGATAGTTCTTAAAGTCCTTCCACAATGGAGGTAACTTCTCAATGAAAGCGGCAACTTGGAAGGCCTCATTTATGACTATACCTTCAATAATAAATTCATAATTAATAACAAGATAATCTTATTAATAAAGTTATTTATTCGGGTAATACCTTCAGCAAGGACGTCATGCACAATGACTTGTAATTCTTGGACTTGAATTATGACCGACCTAGTGTCAACCATCTTGAAATCCAAAAACCTTACAGCCACGAACTTCTTAAGTCCGACATCCTCAGTCTTGTACGTCTTCTCAAGCACATTCCATAATACTTTTGAAGTTTCCATGACACTATAGACATTGTACAAGCTATCTTCCAAACAACTCAAAATGTAGTTTTTGCACAAGAAATCAGAATGTTTCCATGCTTCAGTTATAACAAAACGTTCATCATCTGGTGTGCCTTCAGCCACGATCGGAGGATCCTCCTTGATAAATCGCTGCAAACTCAACGTAGTAAGATAGAAGAGCATCTTCATTTGCCAACGTTTGAAGTCAATACCGGAATACTTTTCGGGTTTTTCTGCTGGTGCCACAGCATAAGCAGGAATTGAATGGCTCGACGAGGCAGCATCACTCGTAACAGTAGCACCCATTCCATTAGCATTAGTTTAGTCCTCATTTGCCCTTTTTCTGTGAAGTTGGCAACAAACAGAACTTTCAAAATCAGTGAAGGTTTTATATCTTCAAACCGAATACAAAACCAAACATTCAAATTATAACCAGTGAAGTTTATTATATTCTTCAAACCGTATTCAAATTTAATACCACGGTAAAGTTTTTATGTTCTTTAAACCGGAGTAAAAAATATATCGGAGTAGAAAGAACCAAGGCTTTAGTCTCTAAAGCAGTATACAAAAATTAAAACAGATTTCAACACAGAAACATTAATTTATAAATCCTTAAGCTTGTTGTCGCTACTGTGTTAAAACGGAAATTAGAAAAACTGTTAGAAGAAACTAAATGCTGTAAATGATAAGAAGTATTCCAAGTCTACAATTTCCTTATGCGTCCTTAAGAAATTTTAACCCCCTCACAAGTTTCCAAGGTAATGGATTAAATCCTCCCAGGATGAAACGGAATAAACCTTCCTACAAAAGTGGCAATACAAATTGCAGGATACCAACGAACTGAAAGAACGAAGAAAATCACACTTACAATTTGAAAGAGAAACTGCGAAGTAGAATGCAAGAGTTTCAGAAGGAAGGAAGTTCTGTATTTTTCAGTGTGTGAAAAGGAAGCCATGCCTCGGAATTTATAGGAAATTGTTGGAAGAGGTGTGATGTCTGTTCATAATGTGGACAACTATTGGAAAGGAAGAGGTGTCTGTTCAAAAGGGAAAACCAACGTTTTGGATTCCAGTTGATTCTGTTAATGAACTGACTAGCACTTAATTAATTCTTAACTAAACTTTGTCAAAAAAAATTAATCTCATAGATCGATCATTTGAAAAATCCAAATCTAAATCCAAATTCGAATACGAATCCGAATCTGAAGCCGAACCGAGCGACGACGACGGCGCGATGCTTCATTCTCTTCAACTCCTTTACGAGCTCTAAGAAGTGATCCTATATTTATACACACAAATGTAGTTGTCCCTCACCAATGAGGGACAAAATTCATTTGACAAATCTCACTTGATTCAAATTTTCCAAATTTTCATTTCCCTCCATTTTATTTCCTACCAATTCCTAATTCACACTTCTAGTCTTTAAAGCCCAATGGCTTAAAGTCCAACAATCCCGCTCATGAATGGGAATGACTGTAACATGAATGAACTTATATGAAAGATGTGTCATTTGCAAGTAAGGATTAATTGAATCTGGATAAGTAGGTTTTTCTTTGAACTTTCCGTAGTGAGCATATGTCGGATATACTCGGTCAATCGGTAGATTTGATATCTTTGAACTGTCGAACTTTAGTGTATACCTAGACAACTATATGTCACACAACTAACCCTTAACCGTCTTTTGGTTCTCATTGTTGTGTTCGTTTTAGCCATGAACACAGCCTGGTTTCATAAGCGCGTAGAGAATTGGCCTTACAGAATTCTCATTGAAGCGACTTCCACTTCACACTTACATAGGTGATTCCTAAACGTGTAATCCTTTAGATTGACACTATTTGATAAATACCATATCAAACTTAGGTAATCATTAAAGAACGTGTAAAGTTTTATCCTTGTTATTGAACATAGTCTTCATCACGAGAAGGGACCAAAGATTTTACTTTGACAATGTTGAACCGGTCAATCACAACTTTGTTTGAGCTCATTGAACCTAGATCTCGGAATATTCAAAATTCTAGGTAGAGTTACCGCCATGATGACTTGTCCTCGGCCATAGTCCCATTCCCTTAGATGATTTCTCAACTTCCTCTCTAGTTAGGCCTTTTGTAAGCGGATCACCCACATTATCCTTTGATCTTACATAATCAATAGTGATAATTCCACTAGAAAGTAGTTGTCTAACGATTTTATGTCTTCGTCGTATATGACGAGACTTTCCGCTATACATAATGCTCCTTGCCCGTCCTATTGCAGTCTCACTATCGCAACGTATGCATATAGGAGCCAAAGGTTTTGGCCAGAACGGAATTTCTTCTAAGAAATTTCGAAGCCATTCAGCTTCTTCGCCGGCCTTATCCAAAGCTATAAACTCTGATTCCATTGTAAAGTGAGTGATGCACGTCTGTTTGGAAGACTTCCAAGATATTGATCCTCCACCAACAGTAAAAACATATCCACTTGTGGACTTACATAAATATATATATGTCACATTATGTACGTTATTTGGAGGCTTGTTGGATTTTAAGACCAAAAATCTTGTAACTTAAATTTGGAAACTTATTTTGCTGTTTTTAGTGTGTGTGTCAATAACTCAAGTCTTGTAATAAGCTAAATTTACACTTTGTCTTGTAAATATGTACAAAGAAGAAAACTAGTTTCCTTTTTATATACCCGATAGTTTGAAATTTATGTATAATACAAACTTGCAGTGATGTTGAATAAAAGTATATATTTGTTAGGAAGTTGCTTTAATCTGTTGATTATTCGAGAAGGGTTATATCACCTTATGTTAATATTTTTGACATTGTATTTCATTTAAATAAAAAAATTATGGTGTATTTTCAGAAAAAGATATTTATTGCACTTTGAACCTTTTTGCATGGGCATATTTCCGCTACTAAATTATTCTGAATATTTTTAAACTAATATATCTTTTAATATTTTGTAAGTAGGGAATTAGATTTGTTTCCTAAGTAGCACCCTCCCAAAGGGGTCGTTACAAGTTTTGGTATCAGAGCCACGATTTGTGATTCTAGGATTTGTTTTGTTGTGAAAGTACCTAGTACTTGTTGATATTTCCTTTCTTGAAAATGACTTGGAGTTTATAAATTTTTCAAGATTGGGACTGAAGTCAAAGCTGTCTTGAGCTTTTGGAAGCTCGCCTCACACTCCTATGTCCACTGAAATGGGGCACCCTTCTGAGTCAATCTAGTCATAGGGGCCGTAATCGATGAAAACCCCTCCACAAAGCGACGGTAATACCCCGCCAAGCCAAGGAAATTGCAAATCTCAGTAGCTGAGGAGGGCCTGGGCCAACTCTGCACGGCCTCCACCTTCTTCGGATCCACTCGAATGCCCTCACTCGACATCACGGGGACTACGAATGCCACAGAACTCAGCCAGAACTCACATTTGGAGAACTTTGCATATAATCTCTTCTCCCTCAGAGTCTGAAGCACTACCCTTAGGTGCTGCTCATAATCTTCCCGACTCCGGGAATATACCAGAATATCATCAATAAAAATAATCACAAATGAATCAAGATATGGCCTGAATATGCTGTGCATCAAATGCATAAAAGGTGTCAGGGCATTAGTCAGCCCAAAAGACATAACAAGGAACTCGTAATGGCCATACCGAGTCCTGAAGGTAGTCTTCGGGATATCTGGCTCCCGAATCTTCAACTGATGGTAACCTGAGCGGAAATCAATCTTGGAAAACACCTGTGCGCCCTGAAGCTGATCGAACAGATCATCAATACGAGGTAAAGGATATCGGTTCT
>MU670006.1:79708-99190 GCA_026770625.1 Nicotiana glauca | reverse complement strand
CCAAAGAAGGATGGAAAGACCAGAGTGTGTGTTGATTATTGTGATCTCAATAAGGCGAGTCCAAAAGACAACTTCCCACTGCCAAACATCAATATATTGATTGATAATTGTGCCAAACATGAGATTGGTTCCTTCGTGGATTGTTATGTGGGCTATCACCAGATTTTGATGGATGAGGAAGATGCGGAAAAGATGGAATTCCTCACGCCTTGGGGAACATATTCTTATAGGGTCATTCTGTTTGGGCTGAAGAACGCAGGGGAACATACATGAGGGCGATGACCACCATGTTCCATGATATGATACATCGGGAAATTGAAGTATACATAGATGATGTGATTATAAAGTCGAGAAAGCAGTATGATCATGTTAAAGACCTGAGGAAGTTTTTCCAGAGGCTCCGCAGGTACAATCTCAAACTTAATCCAGCGAAGTGTACATTTGGAGTCCCGTCAGGGAAGTTGTTGGGGTTTGTGGTAAGTCGACGCGGTATTGAGTTAGACCCGTCCAAAATTAAAGCCATTCAGGAGTTATCACCGCCAAAGAGCAAGACAGAAGTGATGAGTTTGCTCGGCAGGTTGAATTATATCAGCAGGTTCATTGCCCAACTTACAACAACTTGCGAGCCTATCTTTAAGCTGCTAAAGAAAGATGATGCGGTCAGATGGACGGGTGAATGTCAGGCATCATTTGACAAGATTAAGGAATATTTGGCCAGTCCACCTGTGTTGGTTCCGCCAGAACCGGGAAGACCCTTGATCCTTTATCTTATAGTTTTAGATAACTCTTTTGGCTGTGTATTGGGGCAGCATGATGTCACAGGAAAGAAAGAACAGGCAATTTACTACCTCAGCAAGAAGTTCACATCTTACGAGATAAAGTACACTCATCTGGAGAGAATATGTTGTGCTTTAACCTGGGTTCCGCAGAAATTGAAACATTACTTGTCATCATATACTACCTATCTCATCTCGCGGTTGGATCCATTGAAGTATATTTTTCAGAAGCCCATGCCCACAGGGAGGCTCGTAAAGTGGCAAATCTTGCTCACGGAATTTGATATTGTCTACGTGACCCGTACTGCTATGAAAGCACAAGCAGTGGCTGATCATTTAGCCGAGAATCCAGTTGATGATGAATATGGACCTTTGAAAACATACTTTCCTGATGAGGAGACAATGCATATCGAGGAATCAGAACTAGATGAAAAACCGGGGTGGAAGTTGTTCTTTGATAGGGCTGCCAATGCCAAAGGCGTTGGGATAGGAGCGGTACTTATTTCTGAGATAGGGAAGCACTACCCTGTTATAGCTCAGCTTCACTTTTACTGCACCAATAACATGGCTGAATACGAGGCATGTATCTTGGGTTTAAGGTTGGCTATAGACATGGGTGTCCAGGAGATCTTGGTCATGGGCGACTCGGATCTTTTGGTACACCAGATTCAAGAAGAATGGGAGACACGAGACTTAAAGCTCATACTGTACCGACAATGTTTGCATGAACTTTGTCAACGATTTCAGTCAATAGATTTTAGGCATATTCCAAGGATTCATAATGAAGTTGCTAACGCTTTGGCCACTTTGGCATCAATGTTGCATAATCCAGATAAGGCATACGTGGACCCATTGCAGATTCTCGTTCGAGATCAGCATGCCTATTGTAACATGGTAAAGGAAGAGCTTGATGGAGAGCCGTGATTTCATGATATCAAAGAATACCTCGAAATGGGAGTATATCCGGTACAGGCCATAGGGGACCAAAAGAGAGCCATTAGACGCTTAGCAAGCGGATTTTTTTTAGTAGAGGAGTGTTGTACAAAAGAACTCCAGATCTTGGTTTATTGAGGTGCATGGATGCTACACAGGCTACAGCTATCATGAACGAGGTACATGCAGGAGTTTGTGGACCTCATATGAGTGGATATGTATTGTCGAAGAAGATTCTTCGAGCAGGATATTATTGGCTCACTATGGAACGAGATTGTATCAGTTTCGTACGCAAGTGTCATCAGTGCCAAGTACATGGAGATTTGATTCATTCTCCCTCATCTGAATTGCACACAATGTCGGCACCATGGACTTTCGTTGCTTGGGGGATGGATTTCATTGGGCCAATCGAGCCAACGACGTCTAATGGGCACAGGTTTATTCTCGTAGCCATCGATTACTTCACCAAGTGGGTTGAGGCGAAAACTTTCAAATCAGTGACCAAGAAGGCAGTGGTCGATTTTGTGCATTCAAATATCATTTGTTGATTCGGAATTCCGAAGGTGATTATCACAGACAATGCTGCCAATCTCAACAGCCATCTGATGGCGAAAACATGTGAGCAGTTTAAGATCACGCACCGCAATTCCACCCCATATCGTCTTAAGGAGAATGGAGCGGTCGAGGCAGCTAATAAGAACATCAAGAAGATACTTAGGGAAATGATGGAAGGATCCATGCAATGGCACGAGAAAATACCTTTCGCTTTGTTAGGCTATCGCACTATTGTTCGCACTTCAGTAGGGGCAACTCCTTATTTATTGGTATATGGTACAGAGGCGGTGATACCTGTAGAAGTTGAAATGCCATCCCTTCGAATTATTGTCGAAGCATAAATTGATGATGATGAGTGGGTCAAAGCCCGTTTGGAACAATTGAGCCTGATTGATGAGAAGAGATTAGCAGAAGTATGTCATGGATAGTTATACCAACAGAGAATGGCAAGAGCATATAACAAGAAAGTACGTCCGCGGAAGTTTGAAGTAGGGCAATTGGTGTTGAGGTGTATCTTACCTCATTGGGCTGAAGCAAAAGGAAAATTCTCCCCCAACGGGCAAGGGTCGTTTGTTGTGACCCGAGTGTTGTCCAATGGTGCATTGTATCTAATAGATGTGGAAGGGAAATGTGTAGAAATGGCTATCAACTCTGATGCAGTTATGAGATACTATGTATGATTTCTTTATTTAAATATACCTAATTGTACTTGGCATGTTTTGAGATTGAAATGACGAAGGCATTTTGTTCTACTATCCAAACACTTTATCCTTTGTTATCCCTTTGAGCTTTTTTCTATTTTTTTCATATCCCTCTTTCGGAATCAATAACAAAACTCGGAAATCCAAACGATGAAATTAAGTGGAGAAACAAGAGAAAAACAGTGAAAAAGAAAAAGAGAAAAGAAAAGAAAAGAAAAGAAAAAAAATAGAAAAGAAAAAGAAAAGAAAGAAGAAAAGAAAAAGATCAGAAAGAAAAGAAATGAAAGGAAAAGAAGTGAAAAAGAAAGAAAAGAAAAGTGGAAGAAAGGAAAGATCGCAACAATAAAGCAATTTTATGACTTGAACTACGATTGACTTGATCCCGAAAGGGTACGTAGGCAGCCTCACTAAGGTTCAGTCACAACAAAATAAAAATCCAAGAATCCCCAAGAAGGAAACTGGGGCAGAAGTTATGGTTGTTGCGAGAAATGTGATTCCGAAAGTTATACTTTTAAAACCCACGTTGAATTATTTTGAGCCTCTATACCTTTCTTTCTAAAACCCATCCAAAAGCCACAATACCTTTCTTTCTAAAACCCATCCAAAAGCCACATTATGGTCCAAAGAAAGACCTTCTGATCAATTTTAAGAAATTCCAATACAAGCAGATAAAGTGATTATTGTGGGGAACATTCTGGTGCCAGAAGGAAAATAATGAAAATGAGAGAGTCTTATTGGTGAAAACCCTCATGGGCACCATAAGGCGATGTGAGTTGAGAGAAATGAAAATGAGAGAGTCTTATTGGTGAAAACCCTCACAGGTACCGTAAGGCGAAGTGAGTTTGAGAGATATAAAAAATGAGAGAGTCTTATTGGTGAAAACCCTCACGACACCGTAAGGCGAAAATGAGTTTTCATATGGGAAAATGAAAAAGTCTGTGGTTGAAAGGTGTTTGAAACATGGCAAAACAAGCAAGGTTTGGGTTTTGGCGACACTCGGGTCGTGAAAGTATGAAACAGCAAATGTGGCTATTGAAAGTTGATTGGTTGGACAGACTAGGATGGTTAATCCAAAATGCATGGCACGATCAATGGTAACAGCCTTTCCACTTAGATAAGTCCTATCTTTTTTGTCTTCATTCGTTTTCAGATTCTTTCTATCCTTAATCTTCGAGGTCATTGCATTTCATTTTCTTGGATTCTGTCTATAAGATGTTTCGGTGTTAGCTCTATTCAAAAACAAAAGAAGGATATTAAAGTTAACTACCAGTTTCCCATTTATATGGCACAACGAGGTTGGGACATATCAAAAGAAAGTAAAACATGAAGGACCAGTGAAAATTCCATCAGTGGAATAATCAGGTAATTATAAGGGAGAAGCAAAGTTTCACAAGAAGGGGATAGAAACACCAAAACAATAATACGGGGTAAAACATTTGGGTCATCAAAATCAGAGGATTGAAAGTCAGTCGGGAAGTCGAGGCATGTCAAAGCAAGTCCAAGGAAGCAAGTCGGAACAAAGTCGGAAGCAGGAGCATGGCCAACAAGAATGCCAGAAGCTAACCACCATTTTATATTAACAAATATTTCTTTGATTAAAACAGGGGCAGAAAATTTTCTTTGTAAGCAGGATCCCACCTGGAAAACAAGGGAATACTTTCCAAATTCAGCAAGCAGAAGCCTACCTGGAAAATAAGGGAATATTTTAAATGCATCAATCAGGAGCCCACCTGAAGAACAAGGGAATACTTTTCAAGCACAGCAGCCAGGCACCCATCTGGATAACAAGAGAAGTATAATGCAAGTTTTATCTTTCAAGTTTAATATTTGGTAACATAACGCGCCCAGTTATCAAACTGGGGCAGAAAATTTGCTTTGTCTGGTATGTTTGTTGCAAGCATGAGCCCACCTGGAGAGCAAGGGAATACTTTTCATGTCTTACCAATTAGGCGCCCACCTGAATAACAAGGGAATACTTTTCAAGCACAGCAGCAAGGCCCCCATCTGGATAACAAGAGAAGTATATTGCAAGTTTTATCTTTCAAGTTTAATATTTGGTAACATAACGCGCCCAGTTATCAAACTGGGGCAGAAAATTTGCTTTGTCTGGTATGTTTGTTGCAAGCATGAGCCCACCTGGAGAACAAGGGAATACTTTTCAAAAATCAGCAAGTAGGAGCCCACCTGGTGACAAAGGGAATACTTTTCAAAATCAGCAAGCAGGAGCCCACCTGGAGAACAAGGGAAGATCTTTTCAAACATGGCAATAAGGAGCCCGCCTGAAGAACAAGGGAATATCTTTCAAAAATTCAGCAAGCAGGAGCCCACCTGGAGAATAAGGGAATATCTTTCAAATTTAGCAAGCATGAGCCTACCTGGAGAACAAGGGAATACATTTCAAAGTTTCATCAGTCAGGCGCCCACCTGAAAAACAAGGGAAGTACAATTCAAATTTTAGCTTTTAATTTTAATATTTTATAACATGATGTGCCCAGTCACCAAACTGGGGTAGAAAATTTTCTTTGTTTCTCTATTTTTGTTGCAATCAGGAGCCCACCTGGAGAACAAGGGAATACTTTTCAATCATCGCCGTCAGAAGCCCACCTGAAGAACAAGGGAATACCTTTTCATGCATCGCCGTCAGGAGCCCACCTGGAGAACAAGGGAATACTTCTCAAGCATCAGTAACCAGGAGCCCGCCTGAAGAATGGAGGCATGAATTTCAAATTGCAGCAGTCAAGCATCATCAAAAGGAATGGCAAAACATCGCTAAGGCAACAACAAGAATCCTATCGGAAGAATACAAGATACAAGTGCAAGGCAACACAAGAGCAAGTTTTAGATAGGATCTTTTGTAACTCAT
This sequence comes from Nicotiana glauca, assembly GCA_026770625.1. Classification (NCBI taxonomy): domain Eukaryota; kingdom Viridiplantae; phylum Streptophyta; class Magnoliopsida; order Solanales; family Solanaceae; genus Nicotiana; species Nicotiana glauca. The sequence continues at coordinate 93,362 of MU670006.1, read as the reverse complement.
AGATCACAGCTTAGGCTAGCTTTTTTATTTTACCACAGTGTAATAAGGAGGTCAGCAAGGAGTAGCAGCAGCAACAGCAATGAAATCACAGCACTTGGTAGTCCCATCTACCAGACATTCCTGAACTACACTGACCTGATTCCTGTTTAGCCCGGGATATGTAGGCAACCTCTGAAGCAGGGTGCGGTCAGTTTTTTCAAAAATGCTTCACACAGAATATGCGAACGGGCAGAAATCACTCATTTCCGCTCACTTGTCTTTGCAAAGACAAAAACTCTTCGTGTTTCCGGGCAAAGAGGGGCAGTTGTGAGCACATAATTTTTGCCCTAAGCAAATTATTCCCAAAATTTCAAATAAAATGATTTCTTTATTATTTTACAATTTTTGGTGAATTTTGTTGAATTTTATGTTAATTGGTTGCATTTTTATTCACATGAAATATATATATATATATGCACTTGCATTTAGGGATTTAATTTCATAATTTTAGTAGCAATTAGTATTAGTTTGTTTTAGAACAAAACACGAAAATCACAAAAATAGTTCACTTTTGCATTTTAATTATTTTAATTGTGAATTTGTCTTAAATTAGTTTTAAGCAATTTTAGGAGTTATTTACTTTGAAATGTGTTAGGTCTTTAATTTTGCATTTATAAAAAAATCAGAAAAAATAAATAAATACAAAATACTTGATGAAATACAAAAGATAAATAACAAAATAAAAGGAAAACAAATAAAAGAAAGAAATCAAGAAAAAGAGAAATAGTTGGTCTTTGGGAAATATCAGGATTTGGGCCATTGATTCAGCCCAAATTTCCCAATCACACCCAAATATACCCCGTCCAAACAGGCCCAGATGGTGTCTGACCCAATCTGGTCCAAATGCTAAACGACCCCATTTTAGGCATGATAGATCTCAGTCGTCCATCTCCCTAATATGACGGCCCAGGTTCAATTCCACCCATTTAATAAAATTGTCTCAAAAAAAAACCTAGAGACAAGTCTCCTTCCTCGTACTCATTGTCTCTGCCAGCTTTGCTTCATGCCACCGCCGGAAATTGCCTCACGGCGGCGGCCAGTGTCCGACAAGCTTGAAACTTACTCCACCCCTTCTTCTTCACACCCCCTTTCCAAATCCACCTTTAATTTTCTCCAAATCCCAACCAATCACCTCGAATCTCCGAAACCCTAGTCGCCGCCGGCGAACACCACCTACGCCAATGACCACCAGAAAAACACCATAGCTTCCCCATGAATCCCTCTTTCCATTCCCACCTTTAGTTTCTTTCAAATCTTGCCTGAAACATTCGAATCTTGAATTTTAATTTCTCCGGCCAAGTCACTACCTAGTGTAAATTCACCCAAATTAACACCCCAACACCGCCTGACTCTCTTCTACCCAAACCACATACCCATTCGCTTCAAATCTACCTGGAGCTGTTCAAATATCCATTTAAAAATTTCTGGCCAAGAACCCTAATTTAAAATCCTTATGATTTCGTACCGTAATATCCCTAATCATATGTTTTCTTTTGAAAACACACAATTAGGGATGTTACGCGTCAGGAATCTCGGAAGGATCCAGACGATTTGGCTGGCCGAAATTTCTGTATCAGCAAGTCATTTTTCCATTTCTAGTTTCGATTCATTCAATTCTTGTTATATCTTTTAACTAAGTGTAGTTTTAGTTTCCGAATAGTTTAATTAGTAATTCCCTTGCTAAATTTCTGTCAATTAATGCATGATCATGTGAGTTCTTAGTTTAATTTCATTCTGTTTGTTTAGTTTGTTCAGTTTTAATCAGTCAATTCATTAGGTGTTAATACAGGTTTAATTAGCCTTTGTTTAGTTTTAGTCAGTCAATCGTTAGTATAACTGCTAGGTGATAATTCAGGTTTAATTAGCTTAATTGATTGATTTCAGTTGAATATAAATCATTGATTCTTGTTAAAATTGAAGTCCATATTGAGTTTGTTCTTTGATTAATTAGCTTAATTAGTTTAGTTATTATCGAGTGGATGTTTTATTATAGTTTTAGGATCTAGTTTGTATTACAGTTGAAGAGGTTTTGGTTGAGCAGTATTTGTAGGGGTAAGAAGGATATTTTAGGCGTAAAAAATGGTATGATTTACCAAAACAGTAAATTCAGAATGTAAATAAGGGTAACATAGACTTTTAAATAAGGAGAAACTTGCAGTAACATAAATTAGAAATCTCCAGAAGCTTCTAGGTGGGGGTTCTAAGGCAAAAATTCATGACTTAGGATAGTTACTTGAATAACAAGTCAATAAATTAGGGACTATTAAACAAAATCTGAAATAAAAGAGGGGGAAAAGTGTGAACAAGATCTAGAAGCTTCCCCTTTAAGTTTTGCCTATAAAAAGGGCATTAAATTGCCTTGTGGTCCAAGTTTTGGAGCCTCCAAAAATTCCCCCAAAAGCTCTCTCTAATTTTCAGATCTAGATTTGAAATTCAAACATTCAAAAATCCAAAAACAATAGAAATTAATAGAAAAAAAAATAGATGGTTTCATTGAAAGTTTCAGTTTAATTTCAGATTTCATAGTTCTAAGTTTGGTTTTGAGGTTCAGAGGTCATTTATAATAATTTCGAGCAGATTCGGGGTGTTTTTTTAGTTGAGTTTTGATCTACTGAAGTTTTCTGGTGTTTTTCGAGTATTGAGATGTCCCTGGTTGCTTGAGAGTTTATTTCTGATCCACAAAGTTGATTGTTGCTGTGTTATTAATTCCCTGTTGATTTGCTGAAATTGTTCCTGAACTATTGTTGTGGCATTGTTGTTGCATAACTACTGCTGATCTCTCGTTATTATTCTCCTATTTCATTTTCCAGGTACACACTTGAATTCACTGATGTAATCTTAGATTGGAGCAAAAATGAAGTAGAATTTCAGACTTATATTCGCATGATGTTTGTAATGATACTCAGTCCAATAATGTGAATGTTTGAATTATGTTGAAGTAGGAATTGTACATCTTAGGACTGCTTCTTTTGGTTAGAACCTTTTATATTTGTAGTAGACTGATGGACTGTTAAAAATAAAGAATGTTTATCTAATTTTGTTTAGATGTATAGTTCAATATTTGAAGTTAGAATGATAGCTGGAACAGGAAATCACCTCCAGGCTTATGTGAGCTAATAGTTAAAAATGAATTGAGAAGAGTTGTTTCTTCTCATTGACGATTACAGTAGTTTCATCTGTGAAATCACAAACTGCTTGAACACTAATTTATTAATACTAGTTGAGTTAATTCAAAGATAAGTAATCCATTTTGTGTAATACAATCATTGATTTCAGCTTGTTGCTTGCCTAGTGTATCTAAGAGTTCACCGGTAATTAAATAGGTAAAATACTCTGACTGTTAAGTTGAAATTTGAGTGATCATTGTTTCATCAATTTGAATACCTTGAATATTTTGAAAAGGTTTCAGTGATTATTTGTTCAAAATTGATTTGAGGTTGGGTCTGGTTAACGTTTTAGGGCAGTTTGGGCCTCAATACCTTCATAGACAGCCCATATCCCGTCCTGAGCATATGTCCACTTGGACCTTGGCCATCAGTTCACAAATGGCTAAAGTGTTGTCAAACTTCTCAAATGGTTCATAGTTGAATTATGGCATCTCCATTTCGTCTTTTCCTGGGAATCGAACTTGGCCTAGACGCCCAACGTCTGGGCCTGTTTTTGCTCACGTTAGGCCCAAATAATTTCTTGTCAAGGAACTGGTGTCGAAGCCCAATAGCAAGTTCAGAATTTCGAATTGATTAGCATTTCTTTTACTTTTAGAGACAAATTGAGTAGAGAATTGTAGGTTGTTCTGGGATTGACCTTTAACTAAAATGTGAAGAGCCTCGCCGAATAACACTACAAATTGCGAGGCCCTCAATAAATGCTATAAAAAAATACTTATAATTCGGGTGGACCGCTTAGCAAATTTCACGGTTTTCCCCAAAAATAATAAACGCGTTATTGCTTTAGGCGCGTATTTTAATAATATTACCTTCCTAAATACGGGTGCACATTTATGTGACCCAAATCTAAATCTCAACGAAGTCGAAATGTGTTAAAAGCCACGGGTGCACTGGTGCGACGTGGTTCGAGATACATTTTCACGACGTTGCAATTCTTATTAAAAAATAAATATATAATAAAAGCGGGTTATTAATAAAAGGCACATAGGTTAGAACATGTTTTGATATCAGATAAAATCAAATACAATAGTTGAGCGATTGTGCTAGAACCACGGAATCCGGGAATGCCTAACACCTTCTCCCGGGTTAACAGAATTCCTTACTCGGATTTATGATTCGCGGACTGCTAACAGAGTCATAATTTCCTCGGTTCGGGATTCAACCGGTAACTTGGGACACCATTAATCTCCCAAGTGGAGACTTTGAATTTTTGCATAAAATCTCGTTCCGATTGTCCTTTAATTGGAAAAACTCCTTTACGCCCTTGCGGGTGTAGTAGTGAAAAAGGAGGTGTGACACTTATTTTCGAGAGGCTACAAGGTCGTTAGGATCACTTCCCTTCTTTATTCCTTATCGTGCGGTTTGATTCCTTTAAGGCTTATGCCTTTCTTTATTTCCTACTCAATCTTATGCATCGTGAAGCGCTTGCTATATCGATCGAGAATTGAGAAATTGTAATGGTACTACATATATGGTGCGGGATGTTCCTCCCTACCTATTTGATTGGGCTATTGTCGTCGCCTTGTGGAAGGTCGTTCTATTGTTTCTGCTCAGTATTAGTATTACCTAAGGTTTTGAAATTTGGCATTAATTGTTATGACGATTCGTTTGTTGCTATCGCACAGTATTGGTGTAATGGTAGGATGTTTGTCTATGCGTCGAAGCAGTGAATGACTTGGAAGGATGTTTAGTCAATGCAAGATTCAGAGATTCACAATTTTATTTCTGGCGGAGGAGAGGCAATACGCTATGAATGTTTAAGTTTTGTTTGATGGAGTAACAAGACTTGGTATTTTTTAGCGTGATGGAATTTTCATCTGTGATGTGGTGTCATTGTCCTTGTTGAATACGTTAAGTTCGAGGGTGTTATGATTTTCTTCAATTCGCCTTTAGGACAGAGTAACATATGGGTTCTGTGGTAGGATGACTACACTTCTTGAGAAATGTTTAGAGTGATTTGGGATTCATGGTGGGCAGTGATTAGGTCTACGATCTTAATTGGAAATATTGGCTAGCATAACGGCGGGAGATTTGATATGACGAAAAGGAGCTGCTTGATATGAAGAAGGATACAACATAACTTTAAATTGGAAAATATTTTCTCACATTTAGTTGATGTCCACGAGGAGTGAATGCACTTGTCCAGCTGGTGAATGAGCACGGGCTCAGGTGGGTTATCTCTGATGAGCAGGTCAGCGGTTGCGTGGTTGGTGAAACTCCTATGAAGGATTTTACTGGTTATCCGATAATAGGTCTAATATGTGAATGTTGCTAGAGATTTAGAGTGTTCATGAAATTCTAAATGAAGGATTTCGAGGAATCTGGCAGTTTTATTGCGCAAGGTCGTGTCAATAAAAGATAAAGAATCTTGGTGGGTTCTAAAGTTGTGTAATAGTGCCTTCAAGCTAAGTGGGAGAGTCCCACAACCTACGGTTGTATTGCCAAGTCGTCTATTTGTGAGATTTCTAGTTATTGCATATTGGTAGGTTACTGCGACTAATGAAAGAGAACATCAGTGGTAATTTGAGCAAAGGAATTGAAAAATGTGTTCTATAATTGGCATAATCGATTCATGTTCAGGCTTTGGGAAGACTCGGGAATTATGCTTCGTATAGAAGTGAGTTGCAAAGAAGGTGATTTGGCTGGGTGCTTCTTTGAGAGGGTGGTCATGTTCTAGCGGAGTCTTGTAATTAATTGTATTAGTTGATGTCCACGAGAAGTGAATGGACTTATGCAGTTGGTGAATGAGCACGCGCTCAGGTTGGTTATCTCCTATGAGTAGGTCCGTCGTTGCATGGTTGGTGAAACTTCTGTGAAGGATTTTACTAGCTATCCGGTAAGAGGTCTAATATGTTTATGTTGCTAGAGATTCAGAGTGTTCATGAAATGCTAAAGGAAGGATTTCAAAGAATCTGGTGGTTTAATTGCATAAGATCATGTCAACAAGAGATAAAGAATCTTAGTGGGTTCCAAAGTTGTGTAATAGTGGCTTCAAGATAAGTGGAAGAGTCTTGCCGTCTACGGTTGGATTGCCCGGTCGCCTATTTGTGAGATTTCTAGTTATCGGCATATTGATGGATTACTGTGACTAATGAAATAGAACACCAGTGGTAATTTGAGCAAATGAATTGAAGAATGTGTTCTATAATTGGCATAATCGATTCATGTTCAAGCTTTGGGAAGATTCAGGAATTATGCTTCGCATAGAAGTGAGTTGCAAGGAAGGTGATTTGGTCGGGTGCTTCTATGAGAGGGTGGTCATGTGCTAGCAGAGTCTTGTAGTTGATTGTATTGGTTGATTTCCACGAGGAGTAAATGGACTTGTACATCTGGTGAATGAGCACGGGCTCAGGTGGGTTATCTCCTATGAGCAGGTCAGCGGTTGCGTGGTTGGTGAAACTCCTGTGAAGGATTTTACTGACTATCCGATAATAGGTCTAATATGTGAATGTTGCTAGAGATTCAGAGTGTTCATGAAATGCTGAAGGAAGTATTTCAAGCATTCTGGTGGTTTAATTGCGCAAGGTCATGCCAATAAGAGATAAAGAATCTTGGTGGGTTCCAAATTTGGATAATAGTGCCTTCAAGCTAAATGGGAGAGTCCCACCGCCTACGGTTGGATTGCCCGGTTGCCTATTTGTGAGATTTCTAGTTATCATCATATTGATGGGTTACTGCGACTATTGAAAGAGAACACCACTGGTAATTTGAGCAAATGAATAGAAGAATGTGTTCTTTAATTGGCATCATCGAGTCATGTTCAGGCTTTGGAAAGACTCAGGAATTATGCTTTGCATAGAAGTGAGTTGCAAGGAAGGTGATTCGGCTGGGTGCTTCTTTGAGAGGGTAGTCATGTGCTAGCGGAGTCTTGCAGTTAATTATATTAGGGACCAAGGCAGAGTGGGTGACTCTCAATAACGGTCCTAGTGGGTTCAAAGGTTAAGATGTGGCGCTTAAGGGTTTCAGGTCTATAGTACAGTTGAGTATCGACCTTTTGCAGCCGATTATGATAAGGAGCTTGGAGTGTTTTGTGTTATCTTTGTTCTGCGGTATAAATTGAGAGGAATGGTAGAATATGACTTCAGATTCATTAAGGAATTATCAGAACTGGTGTACTAGTTGAGGATGAGAATATGCGCATAACGAGGGTATGAGATGGTTTGTGGGAATTGAGACAGTGTGGTCTTGTAAAATAAGGTCACTTAGGATGAGTGCGGATTTTGGTTCATGATATTTTGAATGGGGCTACTATAATTCCTAAGTCAAGCCTAATTGGAAGAAGTAAAATTAGTCAGCAATGGTTGAATTGGTATAATGGTGGCAACGATTTGTTCCTTCAGTATGTTAAGTATTACACATGATTACAGTAGTATATGCGAGGTTTGACGGTCGTGGTAATTGATTTTATTTGGAGGCCTTCGAGTATTATTGCGTATTATGTGCAGATGGATTCCGGAAGAGTTATGGTGGTTTAGACAACTACATGAGGTTGGCATTTTTTGTGGTTATGAGAAGTTACTCGCATGTTGCTATGGTCCTCTTGTAATGAGTTAAGTAAAAAGTTTCCAGGTGAGGATGTGTTTACTATATTAGTGGTTCAGGAGTTATGATGAAGATCTTGCACTATTGCATATTGGCATGTTGGGTGCAGTGAGTGGTATGGAATTTGAAAGTGAGGATCAAGGCTGTGGTTCGATGTTGACAAGGATGTCACGAGCTCGGATGAGCGGGAAAAGGATTTGAATATTTAGAGTAAGCTGGCATTGTCCTCAGCATCACATGAGATTGATGTTTTGTGAAAAGGATTTGCATCCCGATTAAGGGTTCTTGATCGTTTTTCAGTGTTATGCAGCCGGTGGTATGGATGTACAGACCTGTTATCCATTACAAAAGGTCGTGGGAGCGTGCCCCACAGGAATGTTGTATGAGTGTGGCATGTAGTCATTTGATTTATTGAAGAATTAAACCAAGTATGAAGATTGTGGTGATATCGTTAATTTGAGAATTGATGCCTGGAGGGCATTCGATTTATTGGTTGTGAACTGTGGAGGATTACTCCAATTATGATGGTTGTTCTTGTGTGTTATGGGAAAATAGGGTTATTATGGACCCAACAAAGATTATGGACCAAGTTTGGTACGATCAAAATCGGCTTGAGGTCTGTGAATGGATTTAACTATGAATATGAGCTCTATATTAGGCCGGGTGTGTTCATTTCAGCATAGCGCTCCTTATGGAGGAGTATTCGGATTTTGGATATTATTTCGCCGTCGGCTATTTCATGGAATCCTATATTATGCTATGTGAGTTGTGAACGGCTCCATAATTTTCTATGTGTTGAGGTTATGCGTAGTGATGGCGTTATGTGATCAGGATGGCTCTTTAGTTTCACGACATATATCGCACCTCAGTTGTGCTTGAGTTTGTTAGCTTATGACGCTATATGTCTCCCCAGGGATGGTATTATGCACTTGGCATGCTTGTGACCGATATTCGGTATTTTGTTGTAATGAGCAATTTAGCTCGGTTTGTATCTCTTTATGTGAATTTTATGTGTGGATCGGGTGGGACACCACCATAGGTATGTTGTTTGGATAGGGTTGCACGCCGTAACAGTATAATGTTGAGTACAGTTCCCTATACATGTTTTGTGTGTTTTATTTCCCATTTTCTTAGGAAAGTTGATATTAGTCGTGTGAGTTGAGTAGTCCCTTCTAGAGTTTGTTTTCCTCATGTATCACGTTCGAGCTTGTAGCCTATTGGCACGTTGCGACATCATATAGGACTTTTGATCATGACTGGGGTGGCATATTGCCTTAGTAGTTCGCACTAGGTGAGATGATATTATTGCATCTGGGATTAGGGCAGTCGGATTATATGAAGTATATTAAACGGCAAAGATCATTATTTGGTTTAGAATGAGGTAATGGTTCTTGTCAGAAATATAGACTCAATGATATGTTGACTTGGCAGTTGGTTACACATTTCTACACACCTCTCCTGTCGTGGAGGTATTGCGAGAGTTGGAATAATGTGATGCATTATGGTCATGTGAATAATGTGATGCATGGTAAGAATTCAGCAAAGGCATGCAGTCATGTTCTGGTACCTTGTCTGGTGATTGATATGGTGTTTATATATTGGAAGCAAGCCTGGCAGAGAATTCCGGATGTTGGAATTGGGCTCTAAGCTTATTTGCTTGAATAAAAGGAAATATCTTCAGAACTGATCAAGCTAATGTGCTCAACTGAGTTGTGGTAGCACGGATAGGTGCACGAGGTGTTTAACTGTGATTTCAGACAACTCTAGCGCAGTTCTTAGCACGTTCGAGGATGAAAGTATGTTTAAGTGGGAGAGAATGTAACGACCCGACCGGTCGTTTTGACCTCTAGCGTGTTGTTCAGCAGTTTGAGGCCATGAGCAGCTTCACTTCAGGTATTATGACTTGTACGTATGGTCAGAATTAAATTTTGGGAAGTTCGGAGTTGATTTCGAAAGAGAATTCTCATTTCGGAAGCTTTAAGTTGAAAGAATTGACTAAGACTGGACTTTTGAGTAAATGACCTCAGAATCGGGATTCGAAGGTTCCAGCAGGTTCGTATGATGATTTCGGACTTGGGCGTAGGTCTGGATTGGGTTTTGGAAGACCCAGGAACGTTTCAACACCTATTGTGGAAGTTAGCATTTTTGGAAGAGTTTCATAAGTTTAGGTTGAAGTGAATTTAGTGTTATCAATGTCTGTTTGGGATTCCAAGTCTTAGAATAGCTTCGTATGGTGATTCTGGTGTTGGGAATGCAATCGGAAGTGAATTCGGAGGTTTGTGGGTCATTTGGAGTCATTTGACTAAAGATAGAAATTTGAAGGTTTTTGAGGAGTTTAACCGGAAGTGCACTTTTTGATATCGGGGTCGGAATCCAATTCCAAAAGTTGGAGTAGGTCTGTAACATTGAATGTGACTTGTATTCAAAATTTGAGGTCAATCGGATGTGATCTAATAGGATTGGACATCGAATGTAGAAGTTTGAAATTCTAAAGTTCATTAAGCTTAAATTGGAGTGTGATTCATGTTTTAGTATTGTTCAATGTAATTTGAGGCATCGACTAAGTTTGTGTCATGTTATGGGACTTATTATTATACTTGGTTGGGATCCCATATGGCTCGGATGAGTTTTAGAGGAGTTTTGGAAGAGTTTGGCATTTTGAGCATAAGCATTTAATGATCCAAAGGTCCATTTTTAGTTCTAGAGATCGAAACTCGATTTCTAGACTCCCGAGATTTTGATAATGACTTATAGGAGTGATCTGGAAAGTTTGTACTAATTTCATCAAGCCGCGAGTGAGTTTTTAGTGCAAAACATGAGTTAATTGTTATTGGTATGGCATTGAGTAAATGAGCTCCGAATTGAGTTTCGATTGAAGGAATAGGTTCGTATTATTATTTGAGACTCATAGGAACAAGAATTGTCGAATTTCGAGTTTGTATGATGGTGTTAGAACATTTTTAGTGAAATTAACAGCTGCTAAAATTTCTGGGCAACTGTTGTATTTTACACAGATGCGTCAACAGTACCGCACTTGCGTGAATAGTAACCACAGGTGCAAAAATGTTGGGCGGCATATAAATCGAGCAGTCCGAGATGTTTACTCATTTTTGGAGCTGTGGAGGTCGTATTCAAGCAATTTTTAAGGCGATTTTCACCATATGGATTGAGGTAAGTGTTCTATATCCAAAAGTGATTATATTTAATGGTTCCATGGTTATTTTCATCACGAATTAGTGAATAAAATGGAAGAAATTGGAGAAAATTTGTAAACTTTTCAAAAACGAAAATTCTAGATTTGGAGGTCGATTCGTTATCAGAATTTGATAAAATTGGTATTGGTTAACTCATATCGGAATAGGTTGTCAGATTTTGTGCGTTTTGCTGGAATTCGGGTCGTGGGCCCAAGGGAGATTTTGTCAACTTTTCGAGGGAGTTAGGAATTTATCTAAATTGAATTGTTGTGAGTATTAAAGCTTATATTTATGGATTGTCTCATTTCTTGGCTAGTTTTGGAGCGTTGTGCATCAATTTGAGTCATTGGAAAGGCTTGGAAGTCGGTTATGGAACCTCAGAGCAAGGTTAATCTCCTTTCTAGCTTATAAGAGGGAATTGTCCCCATAGATGAATTAATTGGATTTGTGCTCATATTTGTACGGGCTACTATGCACGAGGTGACTAGAGTCCGTGTGTAGCTACTATTATATTTAAGTCCGGGTAGTCTAGGACCCAAAAGCAGGCTATACTTGGAATATTTGTAATCTTATTGACAGTTTGAATTTCTTAAATCACATCAGATTAGTAAATGAATTTCTAAAAAGATTAAACTTCATTTTCTTGAATTGTTAAAAGAGAATTGGCTTTTCCTTGGATAATTGTTCCCTGATGAATTCTTGATTGACTGATTGTTGTGTTTATTTATATTCGAACGCTTCGCATATATGATTCGCGAGTGGGGTAATAGATGCATCTATAGTTCGCGACATTCGACCCTCTAGCAATGCACAATTTAAATATTATTGGATCGGTCCATTCGTCCTCGGCATGATTTGTGCATTCTTGTATTGCTTGCCTTGGGATTTATAGATGGTTATATTAGCTCTCCCTGACTTGAGGTAAATGTATAAATGATGAAAAATGAATTTGGAAATCTCGTATTAATGAAAGAATTGTTTACTTTCTTCATGCTATTGAGTTACACCCATCTTTATAAAAATCCACGATTTACTATGTTATTGGTATATTATTATTGGACTACTAGTAAGTGTTGAAGTTCACTTCTCATCTCTACTTCTTCGAGATTAGACGGGATACTTACTGGGTACACGTTGTTTTAGTACTCATACTACACTTGCTGTGCATTTTTGTTGCACAGGTTCATGTGTGGCTAGTGGATTAGTGGCATAGCGGCATGGTTGATACCGAGACTTAGGTGAGTTGCATTTATCGAGATGACCCGCAGACATCAGAGTCTCCTTCAAAGTATTGTGCTGTATTTTTATTTCTGTCCACTTTATATTCTGGACAATTACTATACTTTATTCCATTCCCTAGTAAATGCTCATGCACTTATGACACCAGGTTTTTGGATGTTTATGGGGTATTTGGTATTGACTTCTTAGCATTTATATTTAATTTGAAATGAGTATCTTTTACTAGAAATATTGAAGGAAAATCAGAGTTTTCACAATTATTTAAATGATAATTTAATTAAGTAGATATGGTTAGCTTGTCTGACAGTGGTGTCCGGCGCCATCACGACCCTTAGTTGATTTTGGGTCATGACAATTAACTCGGGCAGTTCGAGTATCTCCAGCAGGGTGGTATGACCATCACTCAGTATGAGACCCGTTTTGTGGATTTGGCCTGTCATGCTATTCTTTTGCTTCCAATCAAGAGAGAAAGAGGGTGAGGAGCTTTGTTGAAGGACTTGCTTAGCTTATCAGATTGCAGATAGCTAAGGAGACTGGGAGTGATATTTCTTTTTAGACGGTTGCCAATGTTGCCAGGTAAGTCGAGATGGTTCTAGCTCACGGGAGTGGTCAAGGGTCTGACAATGTTGCCTGTGTATGTGTCCATACCTATGGAAGATGCTATTGTAGTAGACTATGTGTATCGTTGGTGTGTGTTTACCGTTGGGAGTCTTGAGACTAGTGTGGACCTTCCACTTCTCGATATGGTAGACTTTGATGTTATCTTGGGTATGGATTGGTTGTCACCTTATCACGCTATATTGGATTGTCAAGCCAAGACAGTGACCTTAGCCTTGCCAGGCTTGCCTCTATGCCTCGATTAGAGTGGAGAGAGACTCTTGTTCATTCTACTAGCAGGGTTATCTCTTATATGAAGGCTCGGCATATGGTTGAGAAGGGGTGTCTAACTTATTTGGCTTATGTTCGCGATTGTAGTACGGAGGTGCCTTCCATGGATTCTGTAGCAATTTTCCGAGAGTTTTTAGAGGTATTTCTTGCAAACCTATTAGGGATGCCATCCGATAGGGATATCGACTTCTTTATTGATTTGGTTCTGAGCGCTCATCCCATTTCTATTCCGCCATACCGTATGGCCCTTCTAGGGTGTGTTTGGTATGAAGGAAAATATTTTTTGGAAAATATTATCCAATTTTCCCATGTTTGGTTGGCTTAAATATTTTGGAAAATATTTTCCTTATCAATTCATTTTCCTCCAATTGGAGGAAAATGTTTTCCTTATCAAAAGAAGAGAAAACATTTTCCAAAGCTCCTTCTCAACCTTTCTCACCCTCACCAACCCACCCCCTCTCCAAAAATAATTTTTTTTTACCATCCACCCTACTACCCCTCCACCCCCCTCCCCCGCAGAAAAAAAATATTTTTTTACCTTAAATTTTTTTTGGCAATTTCAAATTTTTGTTATTTTATTTGTCT
>MU670006.1:64397-79010 GCA_026770625.1 Nicotiana glauca | reverse complement strand
TGAGGAGAGTTGCATAAAAAATATTTTCCTAAAAAAAACTATTTTCTACTCTCTAACCAAATAATAGAAAATATTTTTCGGAAAATATTTTCTACTTACCAACCAAACAAGAGAAAATAAGTGATAAAACCACTCATTTTCCATGAAAACATTTTCCATGAAAACATTTTCCATGAAAACATTTTCCATGGAAAGCATTTTCCTTCATACCAAACACACCCCTAGAGTTGAAAGAATTGATGGAGCAGTTGCAAGATTTGCTTGATAAGTTCTTCATTTGACCTAGTGTCTCGCTCTAGGGTGCGCCCGTGTTGTTTGTGAAGAAGAAATATGGATCGATGAGAATGTGCATACACTACATGTCACGCCACCTTTTTCCTCGCGGAGTCCGGATTTTGACATTCATTGGGAACAACTCATTTCCTTTTGGGAATTGGGTATGGAATTTGAAGAGTTGCCACCTAACGGATTTAAGGTGTGTTAGGGAACCTTGAGCAAGTAACTCATAAAATCGGTTTGCATTACCAGAGACTTAGGTAAGGGCTCGAAACAACCTTGAGGGGATGGTGTTAGGCACCCCTCGTGGTCCAAAACTGTGGGTCCCGGCCAAATTCAATTTATGTATTAGTCTTATAAACATATAAATCAAATTAGACAAATTGGTATTACATTCAAAATAAGGGGTAAAAAGGGTCCTAGGTTTTTTAGCCTACAAGATCACATCTGTACAATACCCGGTAAACCTTTCTCAACTAGAGGGGTTACACATGGCTTTAGCGCACATGTCATCATATCCTTTTACTATCTAATCTCAAACAACAAGACTTCAGATATTTTAGAAAGGTCCTAGATCAGGATATCTAGGGGAGCATGACAAGCAGAACATATGTAGCATTGTGCCAAAGAGAGGTAATAGAGATCTAATCAGTTTGCCTACTAATTTTATGACCTGTTGAATATAGGTAGTTCACAAACAATTAAGCAAATAACATTTTACAAATTGCAGGATGTTAATTACCTACAGGCTCGCCGAACTGTGAGTCTGAGATGTTCTATAACATGATATCTAACTGTTAATCAGAATTATAATAACCAATTTAAAACTAGAAGTTTTAGTTTATTATGTCCTATAGGCATGCTGTATAGGTGCAAACGTTACGGAACTATTTTTTTATGCACATTATCTATATAAGCATGATACATAAGTGTTGGGACTGCTTTTTAAACTTACTCTTATAGATGTAGTTGTTATTGAAGAAACTGATTCTGTACGATCTAGATGTAGTTATAGTATTTAGGCGAGGGTAATAAAAAAGTTCTAAATCATGGTTTCTAATACACATAAGAGAATAAACGTGATTATTAGGTAGAATTAATAGCAACATAGGGACGGGATTTCTAAATAGGCATGACATATGTAGAACATTAGAAAGCATAAGTTTTAGAACAAATGATATGATGCACCTATAAACATGCACAAAAATAATCCCCTAAGCATGGTTTCTAATGCAAGAAGATAATCACAATGTTCTTAAGAGCGTGATTTCTACCCGATTCCCCATATATATATACATATATATATATATATATATATATATATATATATATATATATATATATATATATATATATATATATATATCCCTCCATTTTACTAATATCCCCAATATCTATTTACAAGGATTAATACAGACCATAAAACAAATGGACCACATGATAAACCAAGCTATGCTATAGGGAACCTGAATAGACCAAACATAAACCTGGAAAATCAGGCCCTCAAACAGTCCAAAGTGCCATAGTCTCATAGTGTCCAAAAGAAGGTATCCAGGTGTGGCAAAGTTCCCAATGGCCTCAGGGACACCGGGCAATGCTCGAAACAAGATCCTTTTAAAGAAAAGTAGTTATTTGTGCAGTGTGGAAAGGCCAGCCTCAATGTACCAGAGTTCGGAGGAATCTCATGGATTCCTATGAAGTACACACACTGAAGGGGCAGGATCCTAAGTATTCTAGGAGCAGGAGTGAAAGATAGTGCTTGAAAGAGTAGAAAACAGTTTTAAGAAATAGTCCAGAAGTAAAATAGTTCAAAAGTGAGCGTACTTTAGCAGGGGAAAATATTTTAGGAGTGAAAATAGTTTCAGAAGTGAAAACATGTAAGAAAGGTGAAACAACATAGAGGTGAAGACATATCAGGAGTGAAAAACAACTTAGTAAACATTGTGAACAAAGGTTCAGCAAACCAAAAGCACACAGAACATAGTCATAAAACCTCAAAGCAAAGGCTCACTTTCAACTTAGTTTATTAGTTAACCATAAGTGATCATATGGCATGTTCAGGACAAATAATTTCAAAGAGAGGGGATCAGGGGTTGGGAACACAAGAATCTTGAATCAGAAGCACATAGAAACAAGGTGGTAGGAAAGCATGCTACTTAACAGGAGACACCTAAGTCAAACAGCCATACTTAAGGATAGAAATAATTACACTAACTTAAATCAATAGACAGGAAAATATAGAAGTTTAATGTAAGAGCAGTCACGCTAATCAATCCATAAAGAGGATAGGGTTTTAACTATACGGAATTGATCAAACCATTAAGGTAAATGGAAAAAGTTCAGAGCATTAGACATAAAAGTAAACATGCTGGCTCAAAGCAATAGACAGAAAGGTTGAAACTTAAACACAGAAGTAAGCTTGTTGACAATAAATAAGAAAGATTGAAATCTGAACATATAAGTAAACATGTTGGTCTAAAGCAATGAACAGGATAGCTTGAAACTTAAACAGAAGGTAAACATGCAGATTAAGGTGATAAACAGGAAAGAGACAAAGTTAAGCACAGTAATAGGCATGCTGATTAGAATACATAAGAGGCATGGATTAGACTGAGGTAAAGTAACAAGTGAAAGAGCACATAAGTTCAAGATTCATAGTATAATAAACAACATTAGGAATAGAGACATACCGATTAAATGAAGCATAAATATGAGATGAAAGGTATGTAGAATTCAGTGGTCTAGCCTTGGCTTTCAGCCGGTTAGAAAATATAATAAACAACAAGTAGAGAGATGAGAGCAAAGTATGTGTGTGAGTGCGTTTGTGAACTATTGTTCGTGTTTAAGAATCAGAATGAGAGTGTATATATAGCACTTAGGGAGATGAAACAAATAAGGTAAAAATGATTTGGGGTTCATAAATAGAGTAGGTAGATATAATCAATCAGTTAATTGGGGCTAATCCTCATTAATTTGCACAAACAGATCTGGGAAGGTCATATCAGTACAAAGAGAATCCATTACCAACCCTGATTGGGAATTAAATAAGGTAACAAATCATAAATTGACCATAAATTAACTAATCAGCTGGAATAAAGAAAGTAACACTAATTACAAGCCACAAACAAGGAAAGTAAGTAAAAATCCCAAAGAATACTGATTTTAACGCGAAAAATTGGTTCAAATCCCTAATAGAGATCAATTAATTAAAAAAATCCAAAATAATACTGGTTTTAACAGAAAAATTATTCAAAACTAAAAATAGAATTAGTCAATACAACTGGTTTATAGAAATAAACACAATAACAAAAAAAATTGAAGAAAACAGTGTCACAAACAAGAACAACTAGGGTTTAAACATATACACAAAAATTAATCAAACATGTAAAGAAATCATTAGTTTAAACACTTGAAAGTAAAAAAAAAACCTTTTGAAGAAAACGTGGGACGAACCCTAAATTCCATTAAATAACGGAATTGAAATAACATTAGCAAAACAAAAGATTTTTTAGGAAAAAGTACCAAATAGAACTCAGAACACTTCAGATCTATGAGGATCTAAACTGACCCAGTGTTCATGGAACTAGGATTTTCTAAAATAGTAGAGATGAAGAAAAATCAATCAAAAACCAAAAAATTGAACTAAAAATAGGAGGAGATCAGTACTCACAAACAAGAATAGCCATAGAGAGGCCTGTAAACAAATTTCAGACAAAGAACCAAGTTGAATCTCTCTAGGATTCTTCTACGAACCTATGCGATTAACAACCAGAGGGTATAAAAAGCCAGTAGGAGCTAGAGAAAATACAGAAACTCCATAGACGAGAGTTTTTATCGGTGATAGCGATTAGAGTTAGTGGTGATTGAGATAAAAACGGAGGGGTTAGGGAATGAAGACGGTGGGGGAAAGGGAAAATGGGGGGATTAGGGTACTCTTTAGGTCACAAAATGAAGGTATTAATGTGGACCATTGATCTCAAAGATCAACG
Organism: Nicotiana glauca; assembly: GCA_026770625.1. Classification (NCBI taxonomy): domain Eukaryota; kingdom Viridiplantae; phylum Streptophyta; class Magnoliopsida; order Solanales; family Solanaceae; genus Nicotiana; species Nicotiana glauca. The sequence goes on along the minus strand of MU670006.1, from coordinate 74,745 downwards.
GCCACGATTGGAGAAAGGTTTAGGTCTGGTAGCCACAGATTGGGTTTGGGGTGAATTGGCCTGGTATGTTTTGAGGGTTTAGGCTAGTTTAGGTCCAAAAATTAAAGGAATTAAAAGGTCTCTTTGTTAAATGAGGATGGTGCCTCTGAACCATGATGCCTTTGAATAATGATGTGCACGTTTGAGGGATGATCAGGCCATGGCATGGTGTCTTCAGGCTATGGTAATGATACCTTCGGACTATGGTTCCTTTGGACAAATTGGCTATACATCAGCCCATAAAATACAAAGTCATGATAACAAAGAGATAGCAAGACAAATCTTAGTCTTGTGTGAAGTTTGGGGGAAGATTTTAGCTCGGGGAAAGAAGATAGTGCCAAGAATAGAGCAACATTTATGCAGGGAGGGACAATGTTTAATCCCATGAGAAGGCAGTGATTAGCCTCATGCAAATACGGAGGTAGGGTTTAGCCTCATGCAAGATTGGAGACAGAGCTTAGTCTCATGCAAATAGAAGGCAATGCTTAGCCTTATGCAGATGAGAGGCAGGGCTTAGCCTCATGCAAGATTGGAGACAAGGCTTAGTCTCATGTAAAGAGAAGGCAAGGCTTAGCCTTATGCAACTATGGAGGCAGGGCTTAGCCTCATGCAAGATTTGAGATAGAGCTTAGTCTCATACAAGGAGAAGGCAATGCTTAGCCTTATGCAAATATTGAGGCAGGGCTTAGCCACATGCAGATGAGAGGTAGGTCTTAGCCTCATGCAAGATTGCATACAGAGCTTAGTCTCATGCAAAGAGAAGACAATGCTTAGCCTTATGCAGATGAGAGGCAGGGCTTAGCCTCATACAAGATTGGAGACAAAGCATAGTCTCATACAAAGAGAAGGAAAGGATTAGCCTTATGCAAATATGGACGCAGGGCTTAGCCTCATGCAAGATTTGAGACAGAGCTTAGTCTCATGCAAGGAGAAGGCAATGCTTAGTCTCATGCAAGGAGAAGACAATGCTTAGCCTTATGCAAATATGGAGGCAGGGCTTAGCCTCATGCAGAAAGAAGGCAAGGCTTAACCCTATGCAAATATAGAGGTAGGGCTTAGCCTCATACAAGATTTGAGAAAGATCTTAGTCTCATGTAAAGAGAAGGCAATGCTTAGCTTTATGCAAATATGGATGCAAGGCTTAGCCTCATATAGAGAACAAATAAGAACAGGATATTTCTTAGCTGGAGATATATTTGCGTTTGGTGGCCTGATTGTTAGGACTTTGGTATGTGTATGCTCGAATGCTTTTGTTATGTTCACCATGCCTGCATCCAAAGAAAAATTATAAGTTTTGTAACGGGAGGTTGGTTCGTGCCTTCATCTTTTGGCTTTGCTTCGCTCCATTCTGGAGGCCTTTGTTAAGTTGCCCTGGGTAACACCTGACTGTCACGGAAATAGAGTTTTCAAAAATATGCATTTATTGATAAAAATGGAGTTATTTTTGGAAAACATAGTGAAATATCAAGTAATTTTGGATGAACTAGTGACTAACACATTTCAGAGACATTGCAGTTTTTCTTATTTTAGAATTTTGAGGGTCCTCCTCAAAATTTTGCCCTAGTTTGGTAAATGATCATTCGGCCATTTGCGTCTGACGAAACTTGCTGACCTTTCTTCGGAATTTTGAGAATCCGACTCAAAATTCTACCCTAGTTTCTTAACCTATTTTTGACTTTCTGGCCTACGAAGACGTGGCTGGACTTGCTCTAGAATTTTGAGGGTCCTCTTCAAAATTCTGCCCCAATTTCTGGTTCAGGGAAAAACAAAATTTTATTATGATATGAACGAACCCACAAGGCTTCCTACTTATCCCCTTTAAACGGGAATCAGGTTAAATGTAGTTCAATTACTATGGATGAAGGAATGTAAACAATATAAATGTAGTATCTCTTGACTACATCTGAATTGATTAGTTTCGATCAAACTTCTCCGTCCATTTCTACAACTATAAGTGCTCCTCCTGTTAGTACCCTGTTAACCATGTAGGGGACTTTCCAGTTGAGAGATAATTTCCCTTGTCTTCATCTTGATGCGGGAAGATCTTCTTCAGCACCAGTTGTCCCGGCGCAAACTGTCTTGGTTTGACGCTTTTGTTGAAAGCTCTGGAAATTGTGTTCTGATAATGCTGACCATGACATACTGTGTCCATTGTTTTTCCATCTATAAGGGCCAATTGCTCATAGCGGCTCCTTATCCATTCTATGTCGTTGAGTTCGGCTTCCTGTATAATTCTTAAAGAAGAGATTTCTACCTCAGCTGTATAATTCTGAGTTGCTCCAGTTGATATGCGGACTATAGTGTGGTATCCAAATAGGGAAAAGGGTAACTTCACATGCCATTGTTTGTGGTTTTCTACCATCTTCCTAAGTATCTTCTTGATATTCTTGTTAGCAGCTTCCACAAGTCTATTCATTTGAGGTATGTATGCTATAGAGTTTTTGTGCTTCATTTTGAAGGTTTCACACATGGTTTTCATCAGGTCACTGTTGAGATTAGCGGCATTATCAGTGAAAATGGACTCGGGAACTCTGTATTGGCAAACAATATGATCCTTGACAATGTCTGGGACGGCTTTCTTGGTTACGGCTTTGTAGGACGCAACCTCTACCCATTTTGTAAAGTAGTCAATGGCCACTAAAATGAACCTATGCCCGTTTTAAGTGGTGGGCTCGATCGAACCAATGACATCCATTCCCCAATCAGCCAAAGGCCAAGGTGCACTCATTGCGTTGAGCTCATCGGGTGGTACCCTTATCATGTCTACATGTACCTGACATTGGTGGCATTTTTGTATATACCAATGCAATCCATCTCCATGGTCATCAAAAAATATCTAGCTCTAAGTATTTTTTTGGCCAGAACAAAACCATTCATATGTGGTCCACAAGTTTCGACATGTATTTCATCGAGCAATCTCGAAGCCTCATTTGCGTCAACATACCTTAACAACCCTAGATTAGGAGTTCTTCTATACAGGGTCCCACGGCTTTGGAAGAAGTGATTGGATAGCCTTCACAGTGTGCGTTTTTTAGTGTGGTTTGCCTACTGTAGATATTCTCCTCTTGCCAAATATTCTTTGATGTCGTGGAACCAAGGTTTTCCATCGCCTCTTCAACATGAGCACAGTAAGCCAGTTGATTGTGCATCCTCACTGAGACTGGATCAACAAAATTCTTGTATGGATGTTGAATCATTGATGACAAAGTGGCTAGTGCATCTACGAACTCATTTTAAATTCTAGGCACATGTATCATTGATCAACGAAATTCTATCTTTGTGAATCTCTTCATTAACTCCTGCACATAATACAAGTTGGCAGTATCTTGGTGTTCTTAACAGCCCATTCTCCTTGAACCTAATGCACCAGAAGATCTGAATCATCGATTACCAGCAGTTCTTGTAAATTCATATCTATGGCCAGATTGAGCCCCATGATGCAAGCCTCATATTCCGACATGTTTTTAGTGCATGGAAACCTAAGCTTCATAGATACAGGGTAGTGTTATCCTGTTTTTGATACCAAAACTACTCCAATGCCTACTCATTTTAAGTTTGCAGCTCCATCAAAGAACATCCTCCAACTGCCGTAAGCTTCAGTAATGTCCTCTCTTATGAATGATACTTCTTTATCAGGAAAATATGTTTTCAAGGGTTCATATTCCCCTCCCAAAGGATTTTCAACAAGATGATCTGTCAATTCTTTTCCTTTGACTGCCTTCTGAGTTACATAGACGATATCGAACTCACTCAACAATATCTGCCACTTGGCTAACTTCTCGGTCGGCATGGGCTTCTGAAATATGTACTTTAGAGGGTCCATCTTGGATATGAGGTACGTGGTGTAGGAACAGAAGTAATGCCTTAGTTTCTAAGCTATCCAGGTCAAAGCACATCAAGTGCATTCCAACAGAAACTATCGTGCTTCGTAAGATGTGAACTTTTTACTCAGGTAATATATGGCTGCTCTTTTCTCCATGTCTCGTCGTGCTGTCCCAAAACACATTTGAAAGCTCCATCTAATACAGATAGATAGAGTAGCAAAGGTCTCCCAGCTTTTGAGGGGACTAGGACTGGTGGTGTGGGCAGGTATTCCTTGATTTTGTCGAAAGCTTTCTAACAATCTTTGGTCCAATTCATTTCAGCGTCTTTCCTCAATATCTTGAAAATGGGTTCACATATAACTGTGGACTGTGCTATAAAGTGACTGATATAGGTCAGATATCTTAGGAAGCTCATCACATCCTTCTTGCTCTTTGGTGGCGATAACTCTTGAATATCCTTAACTTTGTACGGGTCCCACTCGATGCCCCGATGGCTGACAATGAATCCCAACAACTTTCCAGCGGGAACCCCGAATGCACATTTTGTGAGGTTCAATTTTAGGTTGTACATCCTTAGCCTGTCAAAGAACTTTCTCAAATCCGCTATGTGATTTGCGTCCTTCTTGGATTTGATGATGACGTCATCAATATATACCTCTATCTCCTTGTGTATTATATCATGGAAGATGGTTGTCATGGCTCTCATGTAAGTAGCCCCAGCATATTTTAGACGGAATGGCATCATCTTGTAGCAGTATACCCCCCACGGTGTAATGAAAGCTATTTCATCTGCATCTTCTTCATCCATCCAGATATGGTCATAAATCGCGAAGCAATCTAAAAAGGATTGGAGTTCATGCTTGGCACAATTGTCGATCAAGATATGTATATTTGGCAGTGGAAAGTCATCCTTGGGACTTGCTCTGTTTAAATATCGATAGTAAATATATACTCTAACTTTCCCATCTTTCTTCGGAACTGGTACAATGTTGGATAGCCAAGTTGGGTACTCAACTACCCTAAGGACTTTGGCTTTGATCTTCTTCGTGACTTCCTCCTTGATTTTTAGGCTCATGTTTGGTTTGAACTATGTGAGTTTCTGCTTTACTGGCGAACACATTGGATTGGTAGGCAGCTTGTGAGCCACTATAGACGTGCTCAGACCGATCATGTCATCATATGACCATGCAAAGATATCCTCGTATTCCTTTAAAAAACGAATGTACTCTTCCTTCTATGACGGTGATAAGTGAATGCTTACGCGAGTTTCCTTGACAGTTTCGGTGCCTCTCAAATTTACTGCTTCGGTTTCGTCTAGGTTGGACTTAGGTTTATCCTCAAAGTTCTCAACCTCTCTGACAACTTCCTCATATATCTCATCCTCTTCTTCTAAGTCGTTATCCTTATGTTGTGTTGTCTCATTACATGTCACAGTCATCGGTTCATCGTGAAAAGTAATATTAACGATGTAGAAAGAAAAGTGTGAAAGATAATGATGAATAATAATAGCCATGCATTGATAATAAAATTGAAAATATCCAAAACAAGTACGGCTCGATGAATCGAGCAATTATTTGAAACAAAATGCATCTTTAAAAACAAAATTGCTGAAAACTTTTGAATGCCTAGCGTGGCTATAGAAATAAATTTAGGCTAAATGCCAAGCTATCCATGGACTCGGTGGGCCCGGGATGGTGTGGCAGTTCAATTCTTGAGAACAGCTCCTTTCTCCACAGTTTGAATGGTGAGGCCTTCTTCCTCCTCCTCCTCAATTATTGCACTGCAATCCATAATTCCCCCAGTACTAGGTATTTACATTTGGGACTACGGATTAGGATTTCGATCGATCCCCGCGCACTATGAGTTGGGCTACAGGACGAAACCCGAGAGATCCACTGGTTATTTACATTTGGGGCCACCGGATGGGATCCTGGTAGACCCCCAGTTTTTATCTCTGCATTGAATTGTATTTCCTTTCTATTATTATCTATCACTGTTCTAGCTGTTGTTGTTCTTCTATTTTTGGTTACCTCTTACTATTGAACTCAGTTATACTATCTTATTCTATGTCGTTTACATCGTATTTCTTTTGAGCTCAGTAGGGCCCTGACCTTCCTCATCACTGCTCAACCGAGGTTAGGCTTGTCACTTACTGAGTACCGTTGTGGCGTACTCATGCCTTTTCTGCGCATGTTTTTCATGTACAGATCTAGGTACTTCTATCCAGTCCTATCACCCCTAAGGTGAGGCGACTGCTCTAGTGACTTCGAGGTATATCTGCCGCGTCCGCAGACCGAGGAGTCTTTTTCTATTCCTGCATTAGTATTTAGCCCTTCTGTATTTTGTATTCTTGTTAGACATTTCAGAGTTAGAGTTGTGTAGTATTTCTTAGCTTGTGATTCATGGGTTTTCGAGTTTTGGGAAGTGTTGTTAGTTCAGGGAATTGTATTGTTTATGCCTGGTAGAATTTTAAATACTATTTCATTATGTTAGCTGGTTTTAAATTATTTCTTGTGAAAGTTTTGATTATTTCCGCATATTTAGGCTTACCTAGTCATAGAGACTAGGTGCCATCACGACAGTTTACGGAGGGGTCGTGACAAATTGGTATAAGAGCTTTAGGTTCATAGGAGTCATGAATCACAAGCCGGTTTATTAGAGTCTCGCTGATCGATACGAAGACGTCTGTAATTATCTACGAGAGGCTATGTAACCGCTAGGAAAATTCCACTTCATTTCATTCCTTATCGTGCGACATTTATTTAGTTTGAAACCTATATTATATGTTTTTTTTGCATCCACTCGTGTATTGAAATTGCGCACTCGGTATCAATTATGCGCCAATGATTCGTGATGCAACAGAAGGATTATAAGGGAGCCAAGAATTGCTCAACCATTGTTATCGCGTGTCATCCATTTCGATAATGTAGGAATATTGAGAGATCATTCAGTTGTGAACATGAGGGTGCAATAGGTTCTGACATCTATTTGATAAGTACGGTCTTAAGAAGGTTCACTTAATTGGCTAATCACGATCGTGGTAGAGTCACGAGGTGGATATAGATCTAAAGATAGTTGGTGGTATTAGAGACTGTGGTTCACATGAGATTTCTATTTAGCGAAGAGTACAACTAGCAGCCGAGATACTGGAGGAAGTGAGTTTAACTGTCATGAGGATGACATGTGCCAAACGAATGGCTTGAGGTGTCTTATGATAGTGTCGTATGAGCGATAAAGGTTAGTATTATGGATTATCGAAATGTACCTTATGGCCCTGCGCCAAGTGAAGGGAGTCCACTATTAACAATCAAATTGTGGGGTCATGTGACATATCAGTTTTGGCCTGAGATGATTTTCTGTGGTGTCCAAAGGCCCTCTGAAACTTGTATATGAGTAAAAGATGAAATTTGTATGGGATGATGTAGCGACATGGAAACAATTTTAGAATACTCGTAGTGCTCCAGTTAATCAGGACACTTACTTGGGACAATCATCTTTTTAATGCACCACTAGTATATGATTCCTATTGTAATGACCCGACCGGTCGTTTTTGGAATTTACGCCCCGATCTCCCATTAACTACTTTCCCTAAGTTCACTTCTGCTATTTTGGGTTGCCGGGACGTTTGGTATGAGGATTCGGAGTGTTTTGGGACACTTAGTCCCTAAATGAGAGCTTAAGAGTTGAAAAATGGTCCGTATTCAGAACAGTGTGAAGACGACCTCGGAATGGAAATCTGATGGTTCTGTTAGCTCCGTTAGGTGATTTTGGGGTTGGGAGCGTGTTTGGAATGTGTTTTGGAGGTCCGTAGCTAATTTAGGCTTGAAATGCCGAAGGTTGAATTTTCGAAGTCTCCGGTCCGATAGTGAGTTTTTGATCCGAGGGTCGGAATGGAATTTCGGAAGTTGCAGTAGCTCCGCCGTATCATTTGGGATGTGTGTGCAAAATTTCAGGTCATTCTGACGTGATTTGATTAGGTTTTTGATCGAAAATGTATTTTGAAGATTTGGAAGTTCATAAGCTTGATTTTTGGTTAAATCCGTCGTTTCAATGTTGTGTCATGTGTTTTGGAACTTCGAGCGAGTCCGCGTTAAGTTATATGACTTGTGTGTGTGATTGGTTGAGGTCCCGGGGGCCTCGGGTGTGTTTCGGATGCTCAACGGGTAAATTTTTGAAGTTAGAAGAAAATTTGCAGTAGGTCTTCTGGTATTTCCGCTTCTGCGGCTTGGGAACCGCAGAAGCGGCTTCGTAACCTCAGGAGCGAAAAGTGGGTGTTGGCTTGGGAACCGCAGAAGCGATGTCAGTTTCGCAGAAGCGGCTTCGCAGCCGCAGAAGCGATGAAGGACCGTTGGGCAGGAGCCGCAGTAGCGAAAGAATTTCCGCAGAAGCGGATTCGCTTCTGCGATAAGAGAACCGCAGAAGCGGAAATTGGGAAGTTTAAGAAAACCGCAGAAGCGGTTGTTTTTCCGCAAAAGCTGTCCCTGGACCGCAAAAGCGGAAATCACTGGTAAGAAATAGAATAATCCGAGGGTTTGTTTCAAAAGTTGGAAAATCAATTGGGAGCTCGGGAGAAGGCGATTTTGGGTGGATTTTGAAGAGAAGATTAGTGGATAATGTTTCTTTAACCTCATTTAGTTGTTTTCTATCAATATCTAGTTAAATCCACCATTAAAATTCGAATTCAAGGTCACAATTGTGGAAAATTGGATGAAAATTCTTAGACTAAGTTATTTTGATTTGAATGGGCATTCGACCTCCAATTTGGGAGATTTTTATATGGTTGGACTCGTGAGAGTACGAGGGTTCTGAAACTGTGAAAATTATTCAATTCCGAGACGTTGGCTGGAGGGGCATTTTGGTCATTTTACCCATTTCCGCGCCATAGCTTTAATTTTAATAGTAGAATCAGTTGCTTGAGATGTTATTTACAATATGTAATTGGTTTGAATAGATTTGGGCCACTCGGAGTCGGATACTCGTGGCAAGGGCACCATTTCATAGTGATTTTTGTACCGGTTCGAGGTAAGTATCTTGCCTAACCTTGTGTGGGGGACTTCCCCTTAGGATTTGAGTCTTCCTTGTTGATTTTATTTCTTGCACGCGAGGTGACGAGTGCGTGTTCAGATTTATTTGTGGTAAAATTAATCCTTTAGGCTCTTAGATCCTTGTAATCACCGAATATGAAGTTGTACTTGAAGCCTATTACTTGTGTTAGACTAGGAAAGCATGTCTACCTGATATAATTGCCTAATTTTTAAGTTGTTTAATCGTACTATGTGAAGCATGCTAGGCTAGTTCTATATGCTACTCCATCTTTCATATTTATCCCTTGGTTTGTTTCTGGCTGTGACTGCACTTTTATTTTGGGACTACGGGACGGTATCCCGGGAGGTCCATTGGACAGTTGAGGAGAGGGCTACAAGACGGTATCCTAGGAGACCCTCATTGGTATTGAGATTTAGTGGTGTTTGCCCTGTGTTTCTGTTTTATCTAGGTAGTTGTTATTGCTTCGTTGATTTGCATAATTACACTGCTGCATTTATCATTCTTGTTAGATTTCCACCCTGTTAAATTGTTGTTATTGTGATGCACGAGGTTTCTGCCGTGCGGTCGTTGCTATTGTGATGCACGAGGTTTCTGCCGTGCGGTCGTTGCTATTGTGATGCACGAGGTTTCTGCCGTGCGGTTGTTGATATCATGATGCACGAGGTTTCTGCCGTGCGGTTGTTGTTGAAAGGTTGCACGAGGTCTTTGCCATGCTATTGTTGTTATTGATGTTTTGAACATGCGGCGTAATAAGGCGGGATATGTTATATGCTTATATGTGGGTTGCGCATGTGGAAGAATAAGGTGGGACATTGTTATGCACGTGTGGTGAAATAAGGCGGTGCCTATTGTATTATTTATTGCACACGTGGCAAAATAAGGTGGGCTATGTCAAGGATTAATTGTATAGAGTTGTGACGGCCTGTTGAGGCACTCCTATTTGCTTCTATTGTGATTGTGGATTGTTTATCTGTATGAACGCTACTGCTTGGGAGTTGTGAGGGAACATCATACGTGCGGTCCGTCCTCCTTTTTCATGCTTGTTGGTTGGTAAAACGATTGTTAGAAACATTTGCACAAGCATACACGTAGCTGATGTCATGACCCCAAACCCGGTCGTGATGGCATCCAACCCAACGGCTAGGCAAGCCCGACCAAATGTACTCTCAACCCAAGCTTAGAGCTCATAAACCATTTATTTAGAAATCCATAATAGTGATATAAACCAAATATGCTGATAGTTATAAAAATATCCCGAAAATCTCACAGAAACAACATAACTTCCCAAAGACCTGGGTCACGAGGCAAGAGCCTCTATCAGAATATCAGTGCAATACTGTAAGTAACTCTACAAGTCTGAGAGTACGCGAAATAAACAAAACAACAGAGTAATAAGGGGAGTGTCGGGTCCTGCGGACGCCAGGCAGCTACCTCGACGA
>MU670006.1:36092-63014 GCA_026770625.1 Nicotiana glauca | reverse complement strand
GATCCGAACCCCACGTCTATACTCAGAATGAACCCGAACCAACTGTAATAACCCATACTTGCCACTCCAAGTGAGATCATATGATTTATTACACAATCCAAACACTCGAGACGATGGCCTCTATTCACAGCAATCGCCCACAATAACCAAGTGCTAATAGAAAAACCTTTTTATTTTAGCCAAGGTCTTATTCCAACACCTTCATATACCGCCCACGGCAACTGAAACATGCGATATACCGAACCCATCTCTCAGATCAACCATTCATGAATCCATTTCCCTTTTGACTGATACCACAATAGATTTTTGGAGCCAAACCTCGATATTACCTTTCTAACCGGCTGAAATCACATATGCTCGCACTCATTAATGAGTCCAACGATCATTTTGATTATAACACACCACACTGGTGATATGACACCTCAACATCGACCTAAGCCACGACGTGCACAACACATACTCCATAAGAAACGATCTGAACACACTCAAACCATGACAACTGACTCAAACGAAAGAGCTGTAATTCAAATTCCTCCGTACCATCACAACACAGAACTGAGATCCCGTCTCACAACATAGAAATAGGGTACCTGAATCCTCCTCGAAAGGTCATAACATCACGTGGCCTTGCCACAACTCATGATTCTATCCAAACACTATTAAATCATGAAAGGACACAACCGATGCGCTAATTGCCGAGCAACACCCAATACGGACTTTCCTCAGAAACCAGGAATTAGTGCATACCAGGTAACATATAATAAGACTATTTTTTCGCATCACACTGTTGCGGCGTACAACCCAATCCAGATAACATACCCGTGGCGGCGTGCCACCCGATCCACACATATCTCACAAAAGGAAATGCACATCGAGCCAAATTTGCTTATTACAATAAACATATATAGTCCTATGCTCGACCACACGAAACGCATCCGAAAAGTCCCCCAATACCGGAACTGAGTCAATGGTAGAAACCTCTGCACTGACATCCGCCACGAAGGCCCAACTAACAAGCAATACTTGACAGCCGTCCGCTGGTCTTTGGAATACAATTACCCTGCTAGAACGTAACCTAATGCACTCAGCCACGCAACCTGTGGCATTTTCCGACATAGTCCATATCACATTAGTCTAGACACCCTGACGTCGGAACAACCAGTCTGCAATCTAATATCATAACCCAAACTCAACACATTAACCAAAGAAAGATCCACTAGGACTTCAAATTCCCAATAACCGCTAAACGGTGCCGATATATACGATCTACAACTACTGCATAGGCGGATCACGAGAACTTCTAGCCTCCAACACATATATAACACATGAATCATTATGCCTGATCCCACACCCCGCCGTACGAATACATAACACACATCAAACATCCATTCATACCACGAAAGACATTCAGAAATTTCCCTATGCCATCAACAACTCAATCATCACAGTCGATCCAATAAGAGAATACCGCAATACCACCAGATATTATCAATTTTACCTTACCTTGCCCTTTTTGAACATATAACCCGCCAAATCACTAGAATAACAGTACCATTTTCATTAATCACCAGAAAGATTGATTCTTAAATTATCTGCAGCTGCCCGCGCTGCTCAAGAATTTTAATGCCTTCCCATTATATTATGATCTGATCCAAAACCTTGAACACGCCAATATCAACTTTCCATAACACACCGCATATACTATACCATACTCAGATAACATGGGAACTTCTATCTCTCTCATGCGCCGCAGACATCGACGCACTCAACTTGTCAATAATTTTCATGATCCCATAGAGGAGAAATTTAGTACACCCTCCAAGCTTCGCATACCAATAGGAAATATACTCATTTTCAAACCACGGTAAAACACCTCACGAACTCTTTCTTATAAATTCCATTGCACACGCTAAACTGCTCGGACTGAATCCTTCTACCCACACCGAGCTACACAACTGCCGTCACTCAAGAGCTTTGCTGCACAATACCTGTAAGACTTATTACTTCAAACACATACCAGGAATTAATCGTATCCTTATCATACCGTTTCGGTTTATTATCATGCTATTCCGTTTATCCCAATTTCCTTTCTGATTCATCTTTAATTTGATATTCTCCCTAGCTGTAGCACCACAATACCTCAGCTCAGGTTACCACACGAGACTCGTACATAAGACCACACGGTCTAAGACCCATAGGCCACTGAATACTCTCTCAGATGTTTCCCATAAGTACCCCATTCTATAATACTTTATTTTGAAGAACTTCCTGCGATTCTGAATTCATTATCATTACCTTCCAATACGGATACATAGAATCCCATAATTAACATAACATACCACAAGTCTTGATCTCTTCTAACGAAACCACAGTCTCTAGCCACATACACAATCTTAAGACACCTGACTGCTACATGTAAAATCTTTAACATCGCAAAACCATTCTCGAGAGTCATTCACCATTATTCAGCTGTAATTCACCTGTCTTATTGAACAGAACCACTCATGCCTTATTAGCACTCTGACGCCACAGAACATGATCTCATATAGATACAAACAACCACCTTCCTTCCCTATACACTGGGCATCCTTTAACAACTGCAGTTCAAAATATCCTAGTATTTCTTCACATCTACGAAGCACCACATAAACTTTATCAAAATTTTCCTTCATGCGTGCCATTCTCGGCTCAATTTCTGCGACCAGAACTGATCCGCCAACATACCTTGAGACAGAACCAACATAGCACCCAATAGTGCAATCAGCTAATCAATAGCAACCTCCCCAACTTGGCTCGAAGCCATATATCAAGGCACTTTTAACAACTCATAGCACTCTTACTCTAATGATGCCACAATGTTATAGTGAGATTAAACTCAAGTCATTTACAAGCTTTGGCGGAGACTCGAATCATCAGAAATCTTAACTCTTCTGCAATTCTTGCATTCATTCACACACAACAGTTAAGCCCACTCTTTAGGTGACAAAATCTTTTCTAAGTCCAAACTTTTCCAAAAATTTCGACAGAGTTTCCTTTGTAATTTGGCCTATCCACCTGCCAGAGAATCACCAAAACCATCCTAACAACACGTCCACAACTCGACAAGACATCACAATGTATATCAACAACATTAATCTCAATACTACACGAATTATATTATCAGAATTGATACAGGGACATGCGTCGCACCTATTCAAATCATAATACATATAAAATACCTTTCAATTACACATAAGAATCAACCCACCTAAGGACACTCCGCAAGAGATAACCCACCTGCTTCGCCTCAATTTAGCATTTCAGCACACCTTCCACCATGATACACATAGCACAATCAATTAGTCTTCCTAAGTTTGAACTCATACCACCGCACATAACGCACTTTACCTTTCCACTAAGAGACATGAAAATATTCTCCACGCCCATAGCTCGGGGCTACACAACATATCACAATAAGAATCGAACACCTAACAGCTCACCCATTATCAAGCCGCCATTTCCACAATTAGGGACAATACTGATCATATAAATTCATAATGCCAGCTCGCAAAATCAGCACCTCGGTGCTCAAGCCATAGGCAAAGATCCGGCCTCAAGTCCTCCCGACTGGCCCAACATGAACTCACGGAGATTATATCTCGCCCCTCGATCGGGGAATCACAAGCCATCAAGGCAAATATATTACTAAGCGCTCGAGTGCGCATACAGACGTGTGGAAGGAATTTCAAGAATTACATCTCAAGCTGAATCAAGTACGCACGATAAGAATTCCAAGAATGTGAAGTGTTTCCTAAAGGTTCTGCAGCCTCTCGAGGATAAATACAGACGTCTCCGTACCGATCCGCGAGACTCTACTAACCGGCTCATGACTCATGAGGCCTAGTAACCTAGGCTCTGATACCAACTTGTCACGACCCCAAACCCGGTCGTGATGGCGCCCAACCCAACGGCTAGGCAAGCCCGACCAAATGTGCTCTCAACCCGAGCTTAGAGCTCATAAACCATTTATTTAGAAATCCTTAATAGTGATATAAACCAAATATGCTGATAGTTATAAAAATATCCCGAAAATATCACAGAACAACATAACTTCCCAAAGACCTGGGGTCACGAGTCAAGAGCCTCTATCAGAATATCAGGACAATACTGAAAATAATTCTACAAGTCTGAATGTACGCGGAATAAACAAAACAACAGAGTGATAAGGGGAAATGTCGGGTCCTGCGGACGCCAGGCAGCTACCTCGACGATCCCAAATGGGGCTCTAGACCAGCACCAAGCTCAGCTAAGCTTCCAAGTACCTGAATCTGCACACATGGTGCAGGGAGTCGAGTGAGTACTTCCAAATCAGCGGTAATAAAAGTAAATAATGCTGAGGAAAAGAAAACCACACAAAGCACTATCTCATGCTATAAAATACAGAATCATCTTTTAAACTGCAGTACACTTTCATGGTATTCCTTTTTAACATATATGAGTAGATTTTGAAATCTCTTTTTAACATCTCTTTCTTTCATTATTAACAGTTCAATACCTGGGTACAACATCAAACAGTGCAAGTCTGCACTCAAGTCAGCCCCTTGGGCTCAGCACTCCTTAACAATTTCCACCAGTGTATCTGGTCAACAAGGCAAATAACATATGTATGCCAGTAATGTATGAGTGCTAAATGTCATGCCACGTAGTACAAGTAGAACCAATGCATGAATGCAATGCAATGCACATGACGCTGTGGCGTACAGCCCGATCCATTTGGGCGCCCGGCGCTCACTGTGGGGGTTCAGACTCTGGAGGGGCTCCTACAGCCCAAGCGCAATATCAATATCACTCCCGCTGCGGCGTGCAGCCCGATCCATGCATAGTCATGAATGCACATAAGCCTCTTGGGCATTAATCACATAGCAATTCTCAGCTAAAATACCAGTTAAACATCAGTTAAGTTTTCAAATCTTAGAAAGATGGCTGAGTTCGCAAAATACCATTTTAAAACCTTAGACTGAGATGAAAATATGCACAGTATTGCCAAGACAGTGATACCAATCCCTGAAGGATTCAAATATTCGGCACGAAGCCCAAAACATGATAATCAATCCAGTTCATGATAATTAATATCTTTATTAGGGTGTCAATTCAATTTCAAGCCATTAGGTAGTGTTTTTATTAAGCGGGACGGACCAAGTCACAATCCCCAATGGTGCTCTACCCCACGCCCGTTATCCGGCGTGCAAGTCACCTCAATACAGCACTATGATGTGCAAGTCCGGGGTTTACAAACCCTCAGGACATCATTTACAAGTATTACCCACCTCGATCCGGCGAAAACTCTAGCCCGCGATGCCTTTGCTCCTCAAACCGGCCTCCACGCGCGTCGAAACTAGCCAAAATCAGTACAAATATATCATAATAGGCAAATGGAACAACACCCAATCGAAAACAATCGAAATATAAGGAAAATCTTGAAACTAGCAAAACCCGAGCCCCGGTCCCGCTTCTCAAAAAATTACGAAATTTACATTTCCGGAATCCTCGTCTCATCATGAGTCCATACATATCAAATTTATCAAAATCGGAGTTCAATAGCCCCTTCAAATCATCAATTTAGCATTTCTTAGGCTTCAAGCAAAAACCTCCATTTTACACTTTGATTCCTCCAATTTTCAGTGATAATTTCAAGTTTTTACACTATAATAACATAAACAAAGACCAAATATCCTTACTTGATGATCCTCCTACGAAGCCTCTTCAAAATCGCCCAAAAATCGCCTTAGCTCGCACCCCAAATTGATTTTTCTCTTCTGAAATTCGGATACACTGACTTCATTAAACCCTCAGACATTTTCGCTTCTGCGATCCCTTAACTGCTTCTGCGGTCCTGTTTTTGCGGTAAAATAACCGCTTCTGCGATTTTTCATTAAATCCCCAACGACCGCTCCTGCGGTCCTAGACCGCTTCTGCGGTAGCGCCTATGCGGCCCAATGACCGCTTCTGCGGTCCACACCAAGAATCCAATAACCGCTTCTGCGGTTCTAGTGTCGCTCCTACGACTCTGCATTTGCGGACCATGTTCCGCTTTTGCGAAACCTCACCATCCACCCAAACTCGCTTCTGCGCTCGACTGGACCGCAGAAGCGGAAATACCAGAAGGTATAAAAACTCAAACCTGCAATTTACCAAAATTCCTTTCGTTTAGCCATCCGAAATCACCCCGAGGCCACCGGGACCTCAACCAAAAATACCAACCCACTCTAAAATACCATACGAACTTGTTCCAATCATAAAAACACGTCCTTTAACACAAAAATCACCAAATTACCACGGATTTTCCTTAAAACTTCCGAAACCAACATTCAATCAGAAACCCATCCAAACGATGTCCGAATGACCTGAAAATTTGCAGACAATTCCAAAATCACCTAACGAAGCTACTGCAACTCTCAGAATTTCATTCTGACTCCCGGATCAAAATATCACCTAACAGACGGAAATCGCCAAAATACTAACTTCGCCAAAATAGGCTAACTTCTTCACCGGACCTCCAAAATTACTTCCGATTGTGCTCCTAAGCCTTAAATCATCACTCAGAGCTAACCGAATTATCAGAATTCAATTTTGAGCACTCTAACTCATAAGTCAATATCCGGTTGACTATTCCAATTTAAGTCTTCTTAAAAGAGACTAAGTGTCTCATTTCTTATCAAAATTACTCCAATTAAATTCTAACTCACCCAATACCGATGATGAAATATAAAGCAATACAATAAGGGGGAAACGGGATGGTAACTCACGTGACGACGGGTCGGGTCGTAACAGCTGAGTACTCCTATTAGAGGTGAATTTCTCCTGACTTTTCTAAGGGTGGTGGTACGCCTCGCTTATCTATTATAATCGGTAGAGTGGCCCTAGTTAGCTAGTTAGTTGTCATTATGACCATGAGATTGATGGGGCACAGGATGCCAATTGTTAGATTTCAGATGCTAGTTCTTCGCGAATTGTGGTTAGTTAGAGACTTGGTGAAATTGTGGAAAGAATGGGATAAGACCTTCTATGAACATCATTGTATGATAGGAATTATTTACTTGTTTCTTTTCTCTATCGTGTTGTGACCTTAGGATTTAGGTTGTGATTTTGCCGTCATTTTATATCATCATTTATTATATTCTTGTTGATAATTGTTGTATTTACCCCTTATTGTGAATTGTAGCATTTTTGGTCGTTCACTCATTCTTTACATATTCATATGTCATTACCATTGTTCCTATGATTATACTGTTTATCGACCGGTAGGTGCCTTGACTGTTCCTCGTCACTACTCCATCGAGCTTAGTCTTGGTACTTACTGGGCACCGCCGTGGTGTGCTCATACTACTCTTCTGCACATTTTTGTTGTGCAGATACAGGTACTCCTGCTCAGTTCTGTCAGTCTTGGAAGGAGGTGTATTGGTAGAGACTTCAAGGTATATCTGCTACGTCCGCAGACCGAGGAGTCCCTTTCCAGCTTTTCTGTATTAAGTATAGTACTTCCAGTAATTTCTCCTTTGTATAGACATTCCTGAGTCAGAGCCTCTTATGTATCCCCTTAGCTTGTGATTTGTGAGTTTTCGGGTTTTGGGAAGTTTTGTTAGCTTTGAGGATTGTTGTGGTATGTGCCGAGAGACACCTTAAACCCTGTTTATTTTTCCAGTTCAATTTTATTTATTTTCTTCCACAAATTTTTGTTTATCTTCCGCATTGTTAGGCTTACCTAGTCATATGGACTAGGTGCCATCACGACATGTTCATGGGGGGTGAACTGGGGTGGTGACACCTATAATGGTTGTTCTATTTATTCGGCACATACTCAGTATGAGCAGCCAAACTGCAAATAGGTTGTTATGAATGTGGTGATACTAGGAACATCAAGAGAGTTTGTCCCAGACTTGGGCAGAATCTATTTCATCAGAACACTTAATCCACACACTCCACTATAGTTATTAATCTACATATTCTACAAGTTAGAGATGGAGAACAAGCGGGTAGATGGCGCTTAAGAGGTGGGGGCCCGACCCATTGATATAATTGCTATGGTATGGCTGATGTTGCTACATCAGATGGTGTCATTACAAGTATAATCTCAAGGTGATTATAAAGTAACAATTTCATTAAATCGACTCGGTTCAGAGTATCGAGGCAAGTCTTCTTAATATGCTCCACTAATGAGTGATCTTCGTAATCCTAAAATCTACTTATGTGTATACTCATGTTAGGTTATTATATGGAGATAGCTATTTCTATCATTATGTGTTGGTCACTAAAAATAGTTGTGAGGCTAAAAGTCACTTTCTATTACTTACTACAATGGGTTTTGATGTGATTTCAGGATAATTAATTTCAATTGTGAATTATATGCCCTATTTGTATAAGGGTTCATTATATGTTGTGATTTTGTTTGAAGGAAATTATTTAAAAGAAGAAAGAAAGGAAATGAAAATTTTCAGTTGGCACAATGTGCAAATACTTATGATTCAGAGTTAAGGATGAGATCCTCATATTTTTATATAATATAAAATATTTTAAACCGAGCTACAAGCTGCGGTGGATGTTATATAAGGATGAGGTCCTAGTGGTGAAAGGTTTATGTGTTTAAAATTCTCCTTTTATGAAATTAAAAATTTGTACTATATTTTAATAGGGAGTCATGCCTGTTAGGCTTATTTGACAATTCTTGTATATTTTCTGCTCATGTTCAACCATTTTTGTGTTGTAAATATTGAGTTTTATCCTATGAGATGGGCGCCCAGGTGGCGTTAAATGTGACACGTTAATTCAAGTAAGTAATTATGAGGTCCCCGTGCCTCGTTATGAGTAAAATGGAGGTTTAAAATGAGATGTTTGTTAACATAAGGTTAACTGGCAATGTTGTGTTTTATGAACAACTATTATGGACAGAGACGTGGTTATGGGCATACATATGATGTGTTTCACGTCCAAATATCATTATGATAATGTCGTACTTGTAATGCAGAGTTTAGCTTTGTTGATATATACATTGTGGTGATTTGTTGATTTGTGGATGTGTTGTTAGGAGTTGTTTTGGTGTTACTTTTACAGGTGGATAATCCTAATTACAGGGGAGACTCTGCCGAAATTTCTGAAAACTTTGGGAGTTAGAAAATTTTTGGGACATTAAGATGTGTGAAGAAAGAGATAAGTTATGTTGTGTATTTGAGGATGAATGGCCCTGAGTGGGAGAGAATGTAACATCCCAAAAAAATATCAAAGTATTTAAGCATTGTTAAAAGTTGAAGTGTGTTGAAATAAGGCTAATGTAGTGTGATGATATGGAATTCGGGTCCTATGACGAATGTCAGATATTGAAGTTTGGGTCTTGTCCTAAGTTTATCGACTAAGGATAAGGTGATACCTTCAGCTAAGTTGCAGGACCAATTACAGGAATTTGCTTGATAAGGGTTTTATTCGGCCCAGTGTATCACCTTAGGGTGCTCTGTTCCAGTGGACCAAATAGTGCGAGGTGAGCTTTCAGAAGCTCAAAAAAGCTTTGACTACATTCCCAGTTTTGATATTGCCTACAGGTTCGGGGTCTTATACTGTCTATTATGATGCCTCGAGAATCTGCCTTGGAGAGGTATTGATGCAGGACGGTAGGGTATTTGCCTACGAGTCTAGACAGTTGAAGGTATAAGAGAAGAATTATCCTGCCCATGATCTTGAGTTAGCTGCTATTGTTCACGCCTTAAAGATCTGGCATCATTATTTGTACGGTTTGCCTTGTGAGATTTATATCGATCACCGTAGCTTACATCATCTGTTCAAGAAGAAGGATCTTAATTTGCGCTAGAGTAGGTGGTTAGAGTTGCTGAAGGACGATGATATCACTATTTTGTATCACCCGAGTAAGGCCAATGTGGTGGCCGATGCTTTGAGTCGTCGGGCAGAAAGGGTGTTTGGCTTATTTGCCAGCATCAGAGAGGCCTATGCCAATGAATGTTCAGGCCTTAGCCAGTCAGTTTGTGAGATTGGATCTTTCGGAGCCCAGTTAGGTTCTAGCTTGTGTGGTTTCTTGGTCTTCCTTATTTGATCGTATTAAGGAGCGTCAATATGATGGCCCTTATTTGCTTGTCCTTAAGGACAAGGTTCAGCATGGTGATGCTAGAGATATGACTACCGGCAATGACGATATATTGAGGATGCAGGGTCGGATTTGTGTATCTAATGTTGATGGGCTTCGGGAGTTGATTCTGGAGGAGGCCCATAGTTTGCGGTACTCCATTCATTCGGGTACCGCGGAGATGTATCAGTATTTGAGGAAGCTCTATTGGTGGATGCGAATGAAGAAAGATATAGTTGGGTTTGTAGCTCGGTGCCTCAACTGTCAGCAGGTGAAGTGTGAACACCAGAGACCGGGTGGGTTGCTTCAACAGATAGAGATTCTTGAGTGGAAGTGGGAGCGGATCACCATGGACTTTGTAGGTGGGCTCTCCCACAAACTTTGAGAAAGTTCGATGTTGTTTGGGTGATTGTGGATCGACTGACCAAGTCTTGTCACTTTATTCTTGTGTGTACTACTTATTCTTTGGAGGGATGGTAGAGATCTATATCCGGGAGACTGTTCGTCTGTATGGTATTCCAGTTTCCATCATTTCGGATTAAGGCACTCAGTTCACATCACGGTTCTGGAGGGCCGTTCAGCATGAGTTGGGTACTCGGGTAGAGTGGAGTACAACCTTTCACCCACAGATGGATGGATAGTCCAAGCTCACTATTTAGATTCCGGAGGATATGCTCCGCAGATGTGTGATTGAGTTTGGAGGGTCTTGGAATCAATTCTTGCCATTGGCGGAGTTTGCATACAACAAAAATTATCAGTCCAGCATTCTAATGGCGCCGTATGAGGCTTTATATGGTAGGCGGTGTAGATCTTTGGTGGGTTAGTTTGAGCCGGGTAAAGCTAGACTACTGGGCACAAACTTGGTTCAGAAAGCCTTGGAGAGGCTTAAGGTAATTCAGGATAGACTTCGTACAGCCCAGTCCGGACAGAAGAGTTACGAGCACCGAAAGGTTCGTGATGTTTCCTATATGGTCGGAGAGCGGGTTCTGCTTTGGCTTTTGCCTATGAAGGTTGTTATGAGATTTGGGAAGAAGGAAAGTTGACTCTGAGCTTTATTGGACTTTTTGAGATACTGAGGCATGTTGGGGAGATTGCTTATGAGCTCGCCCTACCTCCCAGCTTGGCAGTAGTTCACCCGATATTTCATGTTTCAATGCTCCAGAGATATCACAGTGATTCACCGCACGTGTTGGATTTTAGTTCAGTCCAGCTAGACAAGGATCTATCCTATGTTGAGGAGCCAGTGGTAATATTGGGCAGGTAGGTTATAAAGATGAGGTCAAAGAACATTGTATCAATGAAGGTTCAGTGGCAGGGTCAGCCGGTCGAGGAGGCGACCTGGGAGACCGAGCAGGATATGCACAGCCGTTACCCTAATCATTTCACTACTTAAGGTATGTCTCTATGCTCCTTCGAGACCGAACAAATGTTTAAGTGTAGGAGGATGTGACAACCCAGACAATCGTCTTAATAATTAATGCCCCGATCCTTTATTAATTTCTTTCCCCGAGTTTAATTCTGCTATTTTGATTAGCCGGGATGTTTGGTTTTGAGTTTCAAAGAATTTTGGGACACTTGTTCCCAGAATGAGAGCGTAAGTGTTAGAAAGTTGACCATAGTCGGAACAGTGTGAAGACGGCCTCGGAATGGAAATTTGATGGTTCCGTTAGCTCCGTTGGGTGATTTCGGGCTTAGGGGCGTGATCAGATTGTGTTTTGGAGGTCTGTAGCTAATTTAGGCTTGAAATGCCGAAAGTCAATTTTTTTAAGTTTTATCCGATAGTGATATTTTGATCTAAGGGTCGGAATGGAATTACGAAAGTTAGATTAGCTCCGTAGTGTTGAATGTGACGTGCTTGCAAAATTTTAGGTCATTCAGACGAGATATGATAGACTTTTTGATCAAAAGTATAATTTAAGAGTTCTTGGAGTTCCTAGGCTTGAATCCAATGTTAAATTGGTGATTTGATATTGTGTTGAGCGTTCTCAGGTTTTGAACAAGTTTGAACGATGTCATATGATGCTTTGGTATAATTGGTTTGAGGTCGCGGGGGCTCGGGTGAGTACTGGGTAGGTTCCGGGATTAGGCCAAAAATCATAGCTGTTGCAGGCCCGGAAGAGTTGCAGGCCTTGAAACCCACTAGTGCGGTCCACACAAAATCCAGTGCGTCCGTGTTGGGGCTATGCGACCACACAAAATCCAGTGCGGACCGCGGTAGGGGCTTTGCGGCTGCACAAAATGCAGTACGATCCGCGGTGAGGAAAATTTCACTGGTCTTACTTCGAAAGCTCATATCTTTTGGCCACAATGATTATTGAGATGATACAAAAATGAGAGTTGTATTCCTTCGTGTCTAGTTTCCAAAAAAGTAAAGAAGTCACTATTTGGGCATCTGTCACTGGAGTCAAAACCCGTTCGGACAGAACTCGTTTTTGTGCGAACCGCACTGGTTTTGTGTAGACATCACTCATTTTTATATGATCCACAGTGGTGGAAATACAGGGGGTGCTTTATAAATACGAGGTTTTGGGTTTTATAAATACGAGGTTTTGGGTTTTATTTCATATTTTGACCTAGAGAGCTCGGATTTTAGCAAATTTTTGAAGGTTTTTTCAAGAAATTCATCGCGATTTGGGCCATTTGGAGTTGGATATCGTGGTTAGAATGTGGTTTCGGGTTGATTATTGAGCCGGTTCGAGGTAATTGGCTTGTCTAACCTTGTGTGGGGGACCTTCCCCTTAGGTTTGATATATTTTGTTATTGAAATGCCTTGTACGCGAGGTGACGAGTGCGTACTTGTGCAAATTGTTGGAAATATGGTTTTCTTTAAGTATTTATTAGTATGTTTCTTCTCCTACTTTTATTATTTATACTATTAAGCCTATTATTAGTTTAGGAAAGCATGTCTGAGTGATTTAATTGCTTTAACTGTTCAATCTGTTTACCTGGACTCTGTGGAGCATGCTAGGGTAGAATGCTTTGTTGCCTTAATATGAAATTCCCCTTCTTTGAATATTTTCTTGCTGCTGCTGTATATTTACATTGAGACTATGGATGTGGGATTCTGGTAGCTTCCCCTTGTCTGTTTACTTTGGGACTACGGGTTAGATTCCCGGTAGATCCCCCCTGCACATTTACTTTGGGACTAGGGGTTAGATTTACGGTAGATCCCCCCTGCAAATTTACTTTGGGACTATGGGTTATATTCCCGGTAGATCCCCCTGCACATTTACTTTGGGACTACGGGTTATATTCCCAGTAGATCCCCATGCATAGTTATATGAAATTATCGGAATGCACCCGATAGATTCCCCCAGCACTGGATATTTACATTTGGGACTACAGATCGGGATTGCGGTAAATCCTCACGCACTATGAGTTGGACTACGGGAAGACACCCGGGAGATCCACTGGTTATTTACATTTGGGGCTACAGGACGGGATCCTGGTAGACCCCCAGTTGTTATCTCTAGATTGAATTGTATTTCCTTTCTGTTATTATCTGTCACTGTTCTAGTTGTTGTTGTTCTTCTATTTTTGGTTACCTCTTACTGTTGCACTCAGTTATACTGTATTATTCTATAGCATTTTACCTTGTATTTCTTTTGAGCTCCGTAGGGATTCGGCCTTCCTCGTCACTACTCAATCGATGTTAGGCTTGGCACTTACTGAGTAGCGCTGTGATGTACTCATGCCCTTTCTGCGCATGTTTTTCATGTGCAGATCCAGGTACTTCTATATAGTCCTATCACCCCTGAGGCGAGGTGACTGCTCTAGTGACTTCGAGGTATATCTGCCGCATCCGCAAACCGAGGAGTCTCTTTCTATTCCTATATTAGTATTTATACCTTCTGTATTTTTTGTTCTTATTAGACATTCCGGAGTTAGAGCTATGTAGTATTTCTTAGCTTGTGATTCATGGGTTTTCGGGTTTTGGGAAGTGTTGTTAGTTCGAGGAGTTGTATTGTTTATGCCAGGTGGCATTTTAAGTATTTTTTCATTGCGTTAGCTGGTTTTAAATTATTTCTTCCGCAAGTTTACTTTATTTATGTATTTTTAGGCTTACCTGGTCGTAGAGACTAGGTGCCATAATGACAGTTCACGGAGGGCGAACTGGGGTCGTGACAAATTCATTAAGCCTTTAACTTTGAAATTTCAATAAAGTCTGATATCCCGACTTAGGGACTTGCGATTTCGATTTCGAACATGAGCCCAAGTCCCAAATCACGATACAGACCCACCGGGACCGTCAAAGCACGAATCCGGCTCCGTTTACAAAAACTATTGACCTAAGTAAACTCAAATGAATTTTTTAGGCTAAATTTCTAACTCTTTTCAGTTTTTAACATAAAATCTTTTTAAAAAGACATCCAGACTGCGCACACAAAACAAGAAAGGCTAAAACATGATTTTTACGACTTCAAATCACAAAATTAGGTTTCAAAACATGGGATGACCTATCGGGTCATCACACCACCCAAAGTGGTAAAATTTCTATGTATTGTCATAATCAAATTCATATATGACTATGAGCACAAAAAATCAAAAATCCGTCCCATTGAATTTGCTTCATTCTCATTGCCTTAAGAGAATATGGTAGCAATATATAATAAGTCTAAAAGAAGATAAAATTATTACCATGAAGGTATCAATAGATGTTGACATGGCAATAGACACAATTATAAGCAACATCATTGTGGTAATGAAAATAATATAAGGATTCTCAAAATAACCCTTCACTCTGTAAAAGTAACATTTGTCATCGATTTGACATGATATTTTGCAACACACATATAGATGATTATGGTCCATTGATTATGTGAATGTGGCTTATTAATGCATATTCATTGTTGGAAGAATATGAACGTACTGGCGGTAGTGAATATACCACAACTTAGATAGAGGTTTGAGATGAAATAAGAAATAATTTCATTAGTATGGCATGAATAGTCATTGGTCAGGTACCAATTGTATGCCAATATATTTTGGCAATATGATTATTAAAGGACAATAATAATGCATCAAACAGATCTTACATATAATTTTGACCAAGACTATACTGATATTACTTTCTCTTTAAAAGACATATTCACCATATGGATGTTGATGAATATATGGTAGTACAAAATTAATTGAGAACTCTAGAAGAGTCAATTATACTATTTTGGAGAAATAAAATTGCTTGTCAATAAGGTATTGTGTTGTAGTAAGTCTCAAAGAAACTTATTGAGTTTCTAAAGTACTTGAAAAAGTGGTTGGTTATATTGAGACTATAAATAATGAGAAGATTTAATATCTTCATATTACTACAATTATAGTGGGGTAATATTTATATGAAAACTATCCGCTTTATTATCTGATTTGTACTACACAAATAAAAATATGGTAAAATTACATGACACAATAAACTGGATGTTTATTGGTATAAAAATCCTTGTCATAATAAACTGAGAGTTTAATAACGATTGCACATGTCATTATGTAAATCTGAAGTTCATTCATACAGACAATTGTATCAAGCATGGCCTATTGAGCAATCTTGATTTAAGTATGATGTGCAAAATAAATGAGAACTCACACGAGTAAGTGTTGAAGAATATCATGAATTGTTTATTGTTCTCACAATTATTATTACCAACTAAAACTGAGATTGAATCCCTTAAATTCTAAAACTAATCAAAGGTGAATATGAACCCATTCACCTGCCATGTGTACCACATAAGATGCATCTATGAGATGGTTACATGTGAGATTATTATTAACGGGCAACCTGGTGTTTGCAGGGTAACTTGCTTAATAAATTAATTTATAGCATGATTTATAGTTTTTGTATTCAATATAGTTCATCTTGATAAGTTGGTTTACATCACAATTGGTTTAGCAAAATAATTTATTGAGTGCCTCCACTAAATAGTTAAACTATTGCTTATGAGAATAAAGTTAACTATATCAGTTTGATATACGTTATATACAAAAGTATATTATATTCTCCCATCACAAGTGGTTCAGGGTCAGGAAGAAAATAATTTCATATTATTATTATTGATGTGTTATGTATATTTTGATTAGTACCATAAGGCACAAAGGTGAGTTTTCAAATTTGAGGAAGCAAGTTAGTTTTTCTAACACGAGGGGGAGACATGATAAAGAGTTGAGAAAAAATTACGTGGAAAGAATTATCATTTATATATCTAGATCCTCGAATAAGAAACTATGAACTTGAAGTTCATAAATAATTCTTCTGCAATATATTGCAAAGCATGCGAGATGCATTTGCTGACTCAGACGAAGTAACAGTATTATTACTATATATGCTTCTATTAGAATAAGTCCTAGAAGGACAAAATCTATGGTAGGCTTGAAGCGTATAGACAAATCGGTTTCAAATAAAATTCTTTATAAAGAAGATGAGAAAATTATCAAAATGATCATAATAAGGAGGCAAATGATCAAGAAGATCACAAGACATAAAATCTCAGGAGAGGTCCGAGTACCTAAAAATATGAATGAAGAGATCTCTATATTACGTATTTATGAAAAAAAAAGGTTGGAACCGAAATAAAAATGTTCTTAGAGTATATCCATGATAACGCTAAATACATATGAGGATCTTAAGTCGTGAGAAATAATTCAACGTAGAATTGATTTCATATGAAAATACATGTAGTTTTGTACCTGTAGTTCAAACACTTGAAGTATAAAGTCAATGGTGTGTGCAATCACCTTTATCTATCTTATATGTCTATCATGACATGAAAACTTGATATGCATCCAAAGTCTATTTATATGGCTTATTTGACTATACTTATATGACAATCTGTGAGCGATTTAAAATGCTGATAGTATATACAATCCTTCGAGAATTTTTTGGTCCTAAATTACCACACCCTAAGTGCAATTTGCGCACATATATATCTTACTATAACTACAACCGTGATAAACGATAGTAAGAGTTTTCATCCTTATGTGAAGATATTGAAATGACGATTCTAACAAGATCATATGAAGACAATATATCTCTATTAGGAATGGTGATTTCAAGTTGAAACAAATTCATTCAAGCTAATATGGGTAATTTGTTTATCAAATATGTACCAGTGATATTTTGAAGATGATGCATGATCGGGTCCAAGCCTGCACTAGTATTGAGTAGCGAGGATGGCCGATGCAGTTTTACCCAAAAATGGTGGGGATCGAATCCACATGGAGTTAATTAGTTTGGAGTTAGGTTTATATCCTAGTAGAGATGCGAGTTTTGCCCTTAATTGCACTTCCACAAATGGTTGGTTTTGTCTTCTGCTTCTACTTCTATACTATAGCATGCAATAGTTAAACTAAGTACAATGTTTTTGTTGGTTGTTTTCAAAGATTAGAAGGGACTAGGGTAGTGACTTCCACCTAGGTGGATATCTAACGGTTATCGAGAATTCAGGGCAAGCTTGTTATGATTGGGGTCGGTAAATAAACATCACACATAAGTGTGCACTCTTTACCTCTGGGTAGTTTGAGTAACTTTGCCCAATTTAGCTTTCTCAAGTCCAAATGGGTGTTCATGCATAACAAATGATATTGGCTCAAGTCGGGTATTATTATCTCTAGGATTAACCCTTTAATTAGGGCTATCAATATCTTGAATTCACCCCAATTCCTTGTTAGCCTAACTTTCCTAGACTTAGTCCCTCTTTCTCAAGAAGAGTCTAAGTCATAAAGGCACGAATCAGTGTTTGCAACCACCAATTCTACAATTAAAGCATGAATAAAGCTAAATATCACTAACCCATAAAAAATTAAGCCCTAAAATTCAAGAACCATTAAATATCTACACTAGGGTTAGGTCACAACCCTAGCTAATGGGTTTAGCTACTCATAATAACAACATAAATCAAAGATGAAAATGAAATAGAAGCCATAAGATTCAAATACAAGATGAAAATCTAAAGATTGAAGGTAAATCTACTCTAAAATTACTCAAAAAGGTAAAAACCAGCCGTTCACGTGTTCAGCAAAACACAATTTCACCTAAAAATGTGAAAAATAACTATTTATACATAGTTGAAAATTACAGAAAAATGCCCCTGCTGAGATTTCGCAGAGACATAAAAGTGAGCGTGTCCGCGCTTGGACTTTCGCGGCCGTGCAATAGCGAGCGTGGTGTGTGTTTCTTCAATTCTTGTCTTGGTTAGACTTGGTTCCGCGGGCAGCGGAATTTCATGTGTGTACGTGTGCTTCCATCGTGGCTGCATAATTTGGCCGCAGACTGCATTCTTCTATTAAGCATGACTTGTAGTGTATCTCAATTTCTATAGCTGCTCTCAACAAAAATACCACTGTGGCCGCGTAATATATTCTGTGGCCGCGCATTTCCATCATGGTCAGCGGTATAATTTGTGCTCAACCTACCTTCTCCTTACTTTCGCAGGCAGCATATTTGTGGACGCCTTAGCAGTGGTCCTTACACGGCCGCACTTTTCCATCGCGGTCAGTGGCCTAGTCCTAGCCTTGGATTTGTGCCAGATTGACTCCTTCATGAGTTGATTATTGCTTCTTTGCCTCATTTTGACCAAACCCTGCAAACAAGCACATGAAGTCAATTTTAGGGAATACCTTTACATATTTTCGACCCAAAAAATAAGCAAAAGAGAGCAAATAATAGTCTAAAATGACTAGTTATCAACTCTCCCAAACTTTAGCTTTTGCTTGTCCTCAAGCAAACAAAGTAATTCACACATCCACAAGAAAAGAATGGAAAATTTCAGATGTCCTAAGGTGACTTCATCAAGCATCAATTGGGACTAACAATTACCTTTAACACAACCTTTTGAGTACCATAGTTCTAATCATTTAAAGCCTTTTATCATTGTTTTCATTAATTCCCTTCATTTTTCACATTATTCACTTTCTTTTTGACTTTTTGACTTTTCTTTTTTCTTTTGCCTTCCCTTTTCTTCATTTTAAACCTTTTATCACTTTCACATTCCTCGTCTCAACCCCCAAGCTTATGCTTTTTCCAATTGTAAATGCTAAGGAAAGATCAGGTTCCAAGAGAGGGTCATTATAGAATGGATAAAGGTTCGTATCATGGTTATTGAAAGAACAAGGGCTTTGGATCAAATGGGTTGACTTGGGATATAATATTTGGTGGGATATGGATGCTTTCAAGATTCAAGTTGGATCAAGGATAACCTATAATCATTTCTCAAGTTGAGCTACACTTAGAATTTCTCCTAGACAAACATTTAGGGCAAGTTCTAGACTTATTGGCGCGAGACTTGGACTTGCAAATAAATACCTCACCACACAAGCCATTGGATTGCTAAACAGAATAGGGTCGAGGGCCCACATCAACCCTATCTAAGATTGAGAAACACAAATTGCTCCATGAAGCTACTCGGTGATTGTTTAGTCAACACAAGAGTCTAAAGGTCACAACTAGAACTAATCTTTTCCAATCAACTTGTTTCCAACAATAAAGTCAAAGGTAAATTTGTTAGGCCCAAGTGAAGCTTTCATGAAACACTTTTATTCATTACTACAATTTACACAAAAACATAAATAAAATGGACTCAAACTATTATGAAGGTTGTCATGCCATCCATCATCGGGAAGAGCAACCAGGTTCACACAACATCCACCTATGGAAAGAACCGTGGCTTTAAGAAAACCAAAGGCTTATTGTCCCCATAAACTCCAAAAAGAAGCTAACAACTTAACAAGAAACTACTAAAGGAAATAAAACTCTAAGCTAAGAAGGACAACACACAAAAAGTTATAAAGTAAACTATGGAAAGTAAAATGAATATGTACAATAATGGAAAGAAACAAATATATACAAAATGTGAATGAATATATACATGGAATGGTCAAGTTATATACATACCAAAGGTAGAAAAAATAATGATAAGTAAAAATAAAGAAAAATAGTATCATAATTATTACATGCCAGTCATAAAATTAAAATAGGACTACCCCCCCTTCTCCAAATAAAAGCTAGCATTTCCCTCAATGCTAAAGAAAAAATAAGATCAAGGAGGGGTTATAGAGTAAACAGACTCCCTGTAAGGTCTACTTTGGGTCCTGCACATCAGTGGGTGTCCTCAAACTGCATAGGATCAGCAGCTCCCACTGGGTCCTCTAACTGGATCTCCAAATCTGACCGGGGGACCACTGGGTTCCGGAGTATCTGGATCATCTCTGTAGCGGCCTGTGTAGTGGCAGCCGACTCCTCAAATTCGCCAGCTAGTGGTGCCTCACGCTATGCTTCCTGTGCTGTTGTGACATGTTTGTCCAAGAACAAGTCTAGGTGGGATATCTCCAGCTGATGTCAACCTCCGTACATCTTGCCTAAGCTGCTCCACTAAAACCTTTGAAGTGCGAGTCTTCCATCTTCTTGACCTGCTTTCTCAAGATCTTTATAGTTGTCCCCTGAGTGTCCAAAGTGTCTATGATTTGCTTTTGGTTGTCTAGGAGCTTCTTTTGGTTATCCAGAAGATCCTTCAATGAGTTCTCCAGTGATGCATGTACCAGAGGCTGTGCGTGAGCTGACGGAGATGCTACTTCACTAGATAGGACAGACAACTTTGATGTAGCTGCCGGCATCCAGTTGTTGATACTAAATAGAGTCTAAGAAAGCCGCAGGGCTGTCTGGGGGTAGGCAGAAGAATATGGCACTGACAAGGTCATGGTGATGGATGGCCCGGATGAAAGTGGAGGTACGAAAACTGAGGGTCCCCTTACTGTGGAAGGCTCTGACCCGGTGGCCACTACTATTAGCTCTTCAGACTGGCCAGTTGAGATAGAGACTTTACCCTTTGCCTTAGGGTTGTCCATTCCTTTGGAGCTATACCAGGAGAAGGGATACTTTGGCTTTATATAGGTGTCTTACTTCTTTTTATCAACTCCTTGGTCCTCAAAATACAGGGTGAGGAAATTGAGGTAGGGATATGATCTCTCGTCCTTCCCCACTGCCTTTGTGGTGTTGTAATGCATGAGGTTCCCCAAATTGATGGAATACCCCACCATGATCGAGGCTATCAAAACACATTAGGTGAGAGGGAGGACACTGTCATGCTGACACGGATCCAGCCAGCTGCAAACAAAGGTGTACCACCATTTTTCTTCAAAGCTGAGGGTGTTTCTGGCTATGGGGAACCTAGTTGTAAGCCATACCAGTGTCGTCTCTGGAGCTAATATATCTGCCACCCATAGACGGGATGATTCACCAAGTGCCAGCTTTTCCAAATATTTCATAGCCTCCACATTCTAGAAACCATCATACTCATTCAACGTCTTACCATCGAATTAGATCCTCAAATTCCGGACATCTGTCACATTGGTGCCCTTTTTGATGTGGGCAACGTTAGCATAGAATTTCTTGACAAGAAAATCATTGGCGTCCGGAACCTTGCTGGTGAACCATTTCCACCATATTCTCTCCTCAAATTGACTTTTTGCATTTGGATTGTGGGAAGAAGGTCTCGCTCAAATGAATTGCCTCTCAAGGGTGAGTGACCTTTGTGGCCACCATTCTCGGAATTTCTGGTAAGCTAACTCACCATAAAATCTCTACTACCACTCCTCGGGATTTCTTAATATTACCAAAACCCCAACAATTGTATCATCCCCTCTCCCATCGTCCGGGACCTCATCATCAACATCAACATCAATATCAATAAGGGAATGAGCAGTTGGTGAGGCCGGAGTTGTAGCAGGTGGGGAAGATGATCCTAAATCTTCACTGTCACACCTTCTTTTTACACACCTACCCCGAAGGATAGTGTGTAGAGGAGTTTCTCCAATTTAAGTTACATTATTTGAAATGGGATTATTTATTTATTTCAGAGTCGCCACTTGGGATAGGATTGGCTTTTGGTGTCCCAAGTCACCGGTTTAACTTGAATCCCAAATCGAGGAAAATTGTCGACTTCCCAATTAGAGTCTGCGAACCAGAAATTCTGAATAAGGAATTCTGTTGACCCGAGGGAAGGTGTTAGGCACCCCTGGATCCCGTGGTTCTAGCACGACCGCTTAAATTATTATAATTGGCTAAACATCTGATTTTAATACATGTTTTAACTTATGTGTTTTTTAACTTTAAAACCACTTTTATCATTATTTTTGAAGAATTGCAACGTCGTGAAAACGCGTCTCGAACCACATCACATCAATGCACCCGTGGTTGTTAACTCATTTCGACTCCGTTGAGAATTGGATTTGGGTCGCATAAATGCGCACCCGAGTTTAGGAATGTAATATTATTAAAAGCGCATCTAAAATGACTAACGCATTATTATCTTTGGAAAGGTAGGGAAATTCGCTAAACAGCCCATTCCGAAGTATAAGTATCTTAATAAATATTTATTGAGGGCCCCGCAATTTTATATTTTTATTTGGCGAGGCTAATCTCATATTTTATTTAAAAGGCAAGCCTAACGTGACTATGATTTTCTATTTATTGTGTCTCTAAAAATAAAGAAAAGGGCCTAATTGGTTGACATTTTTTAATAAATGTCCAAGTTTGATCCCACAAAACTATATTCCAAATCAGTACCAAAACGGGCACAAAATTAAGCGGGACTTGGGCCGTCCAGTTGAGTATTGAGGCCCAGCCTGTGGTAGCTGATCACTGAAGCAACGATCTAAACCAAATGTCTATGGATATTAACACAAAGGGTTAAAATATCTTATCTGATGAATTCAAAGACTACTCAAATAAAGAGAAAGCTTAAGAACGTGTATCATGGTAAGACAATGCGTTCATTTTACCTTGAACCAATTGGCGAGGAATCCAAAACAAACTCTTTGCAACAATTTAATTTCCCTGACCACGTTCAAATTGCTAGTTTCCAATTATCAAATGCAAACAAATTTCAGTTTGGACACACTAGTTAACTTGATTATTTTATTAATACTAACATAGATAAGCTAAGTCATTCTTCATTCCAAATCTAACTACATAACAACGAAACAAATCATTGGTGACTTACTATATTAACTAGTACCATACGAATTTATAAAGATACATGCTAAACTTAAAGCCAGAAATGACATGAATATCACATACCAGTTCAAATCAGTTACATATCTGCACCATTTCCGATTAAACTTTAGACTAAATGCTTAACTAGCAAAGTATTAGTTACAATGAAACTAGGGCATGGTCAATTACCAACTAAAGCAATCCAAACAGTCCAGAAGTGGTTCCAATTAACAATTCTTAATACTATTCAAATCAAACAAACTAAATATATATCACTACTCCTCAACTAAATAACTACAGCCATATATATCCAAATGAACACATCATCACAGATCTGAATGTCAACTCATTCCAGTCCAATTTATGATTACATCAGCCGTGAATTTGAGTGTGTACCTGAATTTGAAATTGAGAAGAAGGAGAGGTAAATCAGCAACAGCAGATAGCAAACAACAGACTAAGAGATAACCAATCAACAGTAAATGCACAACCCAGAAATCGAATCACAGACAAAAAAATCACTCGAATACACCCAAATTTAACCAAGATTGAACTTAAAATGCCCTAGAACTTCACTGGAACAAAACTCAAACGAAATCCAAACTAAGTAACCCTAAATTCACTCTAACAAGTCACTAAACACCTCCAAAAGCTTTTAGAACTTGATCTTAGAGCAGGAATCAAGAGAACCAAAGAGGAATTTGAAAATGACTAAAACAGGCAATGAAACAATGAAATATTTTTGGTTTTTCTGATGTTTTTTCTATATTTGAATTTCAAATGCAGATTTGAAATTTAGAGAGAGGGAGAGAGGGCTTTTAGTGGGAATCTTTGATGGTTGAAGCTAACCCTTTATCCAGGCCTTTGTGATGCCTTTTATAGGCAACAAATGAGGCGAGTAATCGAATTTTTGGTTTTCTTTTAGTCCCTCCTTACTTTCAGTTTTTACCCCTTATTTGATGACTTGTGACTCAAGTACTCGTTTTCCAAAATTCTAACTTTACCCCCTATCTAGAAGGTTCTAGGAGTTTCAGGTATAATCTACAACACTTCTGCCCAGCCCTAAATACCCAAATACCCCTGGGATTGAGCTAGAACTACAATTCACACCCAACCCTTTGACTAAAATAATAGTTAATTATCAACCAAGACAGCTATAACTACTTCACCTAAACTAATAAGACTTCTTAGCAATCAGAATGAACCAACCATACTAAGGTCATTCTATCAAATCAGTGAACATTCCATAAGAAAGCTAATCTAATGTTTAACTAATAACTAGAATTTAACCAATGAAACCAACTAATACTGAACACACTAACACAAGTAAAAAAATTCTTGTAATTATGAAGCACAAACTTAATCATAACAGGATTATTATGAATGGATCCTAAGAGTTCAAACTAAAATGAATCAGAAAAACTGTTTACTATTTCACCCGACTAAACTAAGCTAAACAATTTAAGACACATGAAATAATACAGACTTTACCCTAATTAGCATGGAAGACTAAAGAAAAGAAAAGGCACGAAACTTAAAAGAAGAGATGAAGGCAGAGATCAACGTATGTGCCTAAGTGAAAACATGCATCAATCATGAAGACAAAATTAAACAACAATTAGCAGAAACTTACTAAACAGGGGGCCGGAAAAACTTAAATGAAGATTCGAGCAAGTCCGGCAAGATTCGAGGGACGCGGTTAGGGGGGTTATGTAGAGGAGGCTCAGGCGGTCTAATAGTGTTAATTTGGGTCGATTTGGGATAAGTAACGTCTTGGCCGGAGATTTTAGATTTGAGAAATGAAACTACCTCTCCTTCTGGGTAATTTGATACCTCTCCTTCTGGGTAATTTGATAGCTCAGGGAGTACATGATTTTTGCCACGCTTAAATTGCTCCTACAAATTCCTTAGAATTAGAATTTTTCTCTCTTATTTGAATTTTCAGGAACTAATTGCTTGATTTTATGTCTTGTTTGCATTTTTGTGCACTTTTAGTTGCCATAATTCATGAAAAAGATACAAAAATAGTAGTTAATTAGTATTACTAAAATAAGAGAAAAATAACATAAAAATAGTCTTTTACAATTTTAAATTTTACATTTTTACATTTTTTATTTAGTTCCCTCTTAAAATAGGAACTAGTTAATTAGTATCATCTTAGATTTCATTTGGGTCATTTTTATTTTGCATAATAAAATCAAAAAAATCAAATAAAAAGAGATAATGAGTAAAATACACAAATAAATAAGAAAGGGAAAACAAAAGAAATTAAATAACAAGGAAAAGGAAATTAGGCTGTTACATTGAAGTAATTCTGAGCCCAAATACACGACCAACCCTTTGGCCCAAACCAACCCCCAACCCAGTCCCTGATCCGGTTCAGAGACGCCCAAAACGACGTTGTTTTGATGTCAATGGATCAAGACCGTCCATACCTTCAAATCCAACGGCCCTCAATTAATATAGATTCTACATAAAATTGTCCGAAAATCCCGAAAACCTAAAAGACATTCCCTTTCTTCCTCATACAATCTTTGTAACTCCGCCTGAGCCGCCGCCGCCGGCAAACACCACCATCGCTGTTCACTCCCAAAATTACTAGAATTTGAACTAGTAGCAGTATTCAAGAGATCTAGGAGCTTACAACATCCCTCAACTTGTGCGGGGATATGAGAGGGCATAAAATCTCCTTCCAAAACTTCCCGGCAAGGGAGATAGCCACTAGTGTCTGAGTGGATATTGCTCTATCTGCAGCTTTGATGGCAACTCTTATCTTACCAATTGATTTATGGACTGCTTTGGTCTTTCCTTTACCCCTACATCGGAAGGATTCTTCCCTCCTTTTAGGTTTATTGCTTCCACCTCTGGACCAGACCATTATCGGCACATATAATTAGTGAAAGATCATTAGAATAGGGTGCAATGTATCACTAAAGAAATGTAGTTTAAATGTAGAAAATACTTCTCAAAACAGGCATTGTTGACCACGGAAAAATGGTCATGGCCGCGAAGAATCAACCGCGGACGCGAAAAAGTAACCGCAAACTGCGAAGGAGTTGGGATCAGACTACCAACTCTCTGAACTTTTCTCACCATGGACCTTGAACTTACACACACATTTCCCACAAATTAGGAGACACTGACCGTAAAAAAAGGGACCGCGGTCCATGAAATTAAAAAAGCACGAGCATAGAGGAACATTTGTAACCTAGGGTTTTACTTAGTGCAAGAATTTTAGGCAATGAACATGCATATTGAACACCTTTATCCCCCATTAGGCATGCAAAACTAGCACACACATGAATTTTACCATCAATTAAGCATGATTGTGATTTTGGCATGTATAAACCATACTTAAAAAGAAAAAGTAAAACTAAGATGAATGAAAACAAAGAAATAAAATTAACACATAACTATAAACATATAGGTTGTGTGATTGAAATGGAATTTACCAGTTGTGTGATCTAAAGGGAATTAGACTCTTGATTAGTCAAAGTGAAATTGAAAGCCAACGAAAATGATGAACAATGCTATATCTCAATGGGAAATCAGGATGCGAAAAGGGTAAAAGGTCTAAAGACCTCCTATTTATACTAAACACTTGTAGAACCCACCAACTTACCTGAATGCAGCCGCAAAATTGTACAGCAGAATGCGTTCTTATACCTGATTTGAAGTTGTTGCAGACTGGACCGCTAATAGCAAAAAAACATTGCGGTCGTGAAAGAGTAAAGCGGGCCGCAAAATTTCAAATGCGGACATGAATACAACTTTAGAGAGTTGCTATTCTGGACTTTTTAAGTCTGCGTCCGCTGACCATTTACGCCCCCCCCCCCCCTCG